>JAJIZJ010000077.1:0-80775 GCA_022606455.1 Callitettix versicolor | reverse complement strand
TAACGTAATTCATAAGAAGGAAGACGTTCTTTGCTGTAAATGCAAGGCCTTGATAAGAAGCCATCCTTGCATAGTAAAAAACCCAAACATCCACGTCCCATCCCTCATATATCCACATGTAGGATCGCAAGACTAGATCGTCGACGATCCTATAAGTTTAAAAGGTACGACGGAGCAGACCACACAATATTTTCTTGGCAAGACTGGTTGAGGCACCGCAATCACCTTCCTGTTGATTATATCCGACCCGATCCTGATAAGACCTGGTACTTGGAAATGCCGTCCAAGGAGAAGGTAAAAGAAGAGATGCCTATTTCGATTAGGAAAATCTAAGTCCAAACAACAAAGGGCTCTTTTCAGAGTTTAATAAAAAAAAAAAAAAAATACAAGGTATGATTTACGCAAAATCACAAATAATATTTCATAACTTTGTTAGACTTCGGATGCTAACTAACCTAATAAATCTCCCACATAACCTATTAGCGTATTAGTAACACACAACATTTTTAAGATCAGCATTACAAAATTACCTTGATTATAATAGTTTTTAACCAATCGCAAACTATCTCGACTCTCATTGGTGCGTTTTTACGTCAGAAAATATGCATAAATACGGAAGAATATAGTGGATCTAGAGTAGTTCAGCTTCAGACTCGGATGAAGAAACATCTCTCTCTAACCAGCAAGCAGTGTAGTGCAGTGCAGAAAGTGAACAGTGAATCATAGTGCAACCCAGCCCAGTCAAATCAGGGCTACAGTGCAGTGCTAGTGCAGTGTTATTCAAGTGCAAAAGTGAAGTGCTGTGCAGTGCTAAATCAGTGCCACCAAGCCATTGCACCGAAGGCTTGCCGCAACTCAATCAGCGGAGGCACTAACCCTCACCGTGAGAAACAGTCCGGCCCGCGGAAGCAGAAAGTCCGTGGCCCTAAAAAGGACCGTTTTACTTCAATTCTTCCCTACAAAATACGCAGTTGGTGTGCGTCTTGTAGAGGGTCCCCATTTGCCGTACATCGAGGCATATCCCTTCAGGGTATGTCTCAACCAACTAGGGACATGGTCACTCGTGACCGCAGTCCCCAATCCCCAGTGACCAACACCAAGAAAACAATTAGGAAAGTTAAGAAGTCCGTAGCTTTGACGGACTCCGCTAACTCAATCCCCACGATCAAGCCAGCTTCAAGTCTTGGCCCTTCTCAGGGCCAAGAAGTCATTTCCAAAAATCAATCAGTTCCAGCCAGTCAGCCGTCCACGGACAAAACTGACGAATTCACGCTTGTGTCCAGACGCAAGCGCAAAACTTCCATCAGCTCAACTTCATCGACAAGCTCTAGCTCTCGCATGTCTGACTGCGAGATGCCACCAAGCTCCCAAAGGAAGACCCAAACTGAGAAAATACCGCCAATACTGCTGGACTCCCCGTCCAACTGGCAAACAATCTTAAAGTCCGTCACTAACGTTGCCAACGGCAACGTTGAGATCTCCTGCCGCGGCAAGACGTTTCGCCTTCAGGCGAAAACAATTGCCGCCTTTCGAGCAATTCAAAGCGAACTAGTCCAGCAGAAAGCTCCCTTTCACACCTTCACCCCTCTCTCTGAGAAGGAGGTCAAGGTGGTGATTAAAGGGATCCCACACACCACCGAAATCGCCGACATCAAGTCGGAAATCGAGTCTAAAGGGCTCATACCGATTTCAATCACACCCTTGCTTGATGCAAGGAAACATCCCATAAATGTTTTTCTGGTGGCGCTCAAGCGTACTGCCAACGTCCGGGAGGTGTATGACATCTCCAAAATGTTCTATGTCAACGTCACTGTTGACAATTACTCCCCCAAACCTGGCGTAGCCCAGTGCTACCGATGCCAGAGATTTGGACACTCGTCCATCAACTGCCACCTTCCGGCTCGCTGCGTGAAGTGCGCCGGAAACCACGACCGTACAGAATGTACGAAATCACGCGACACCCCTGCAAAATGTGTTAACTGCGAGGGTGCGCATCCGGCTAACTACCGGGGTTGCCCTGCTTACGCAGAGCACTTCCGGCGTAGCCGGGACCACCATCGACAGCAGAGCCGCACGCGACCTGCCCCCGCCTCCAAGGAGGCACCTAAACCAGCATCGACCACTGCTCAGCCAGCAACCAAGTCGGTTGCACCAACAGTACCAACCCCCAAGGTTCAGGTACCCACTCCCCCAGTGCCGAAAATCGACACTGAAACAAAGAGCTTTGCTCGCGCAGTAGCTCCAAAGGCCGCGCGGCTGGCCAAGAAGCCCAAAATAAGACAGACTGAGTCCCCAGCACAATCCTCAGTCCCAGCCCCAGCAACCAAGGCTAAGACCCCGGTCTTAGCAAAAAAAGCGGCCCCAAAACAGGCGCAAATCAAGACGGTGCAGTCGACCGTGCCCGCACCAAAAGCTGATGCACCCCAGGGTGCAGAGGCACAACAGTCGTCTTCCTTTATCAGGAAGACTGACATACTGAAGTGGATCCAAGAGATCCTCACAAAAATAAATAGTACTGATGACTTTAAACAGATCATAGTCACGGTACTAACCTCCTTCATGACGCTGCTCATTCAGAATGAGTAAGCCTCTCACCATACTAGCATGGAATGCAAATGGAGTAACCAGTCGCAGGGCTGAGCTCCAACGTTTCCTCCTAGACCGAAATATTGATATTGCTCTAATATCAGAAACACATCTCACACATAAGAAAAACTTCACTATTCCATGCTACAACATCTATCGATCAGATCGCCCACTTCCGGCCAACTGTCCAGCTTCCGGGGGAACTGCAGTTTTGGTCCACAGGCGGATCGCTCACCAAGCGTTACCGAACGACCTCCATTCATCAATAGAGCACACCATAGTCCAAATCCACTTTCAAGGCACAAATTTTAGATTAATTTCTGCCTACCTTCCTCCTCAACGTGTTGTTACTACACACACGTTTGAAAAACTACTCGACTCCGAAGAACCTACGGTTCTTATGGGCGATCTGAATTCCAAGCATCCACAGTGGAACAGCCATGTCATAAATCAGCACTGCAAAGTCCTACATCAATTTCTAAGAAAACACCGAAATACTGTTGTACTCGGTCCGACAGCCCCCACGTTCTACCCCAAAAATTTCCGATCACGTCCTGATGTACTCGACATTGCTGTGCTTAAGAACTTACCATTTGTCCATCAATTAGACTGCATCAACGACTTAAGTTCCGTTTTTTTTTTTTTTTTTTTTTTCGGCGAAAAACCGTTTAGGTTATCATCGCCGTCACGAAGGATTAAAGTATATAAAAAAAAAATTTAATTAACCAAAATTTAACTTAAGAAAAAAACAACAACAAAAACAACAACAACAAACTATAACAGTAAAAATAAATTAAAAATTTAGATAACAGATATAGATATATTACACTTAAGAACTAAATAACAATAAATAATGAATAAAATTTAATAACAATTCGTAAAATAATGCAAAACATAACAGAAATAAAGTTTTTAAATAAAATAAATAAATAAAATAACACAAGAAATTACAAATACAATAAATTAAATTTTATTTAAAACATTCAGACGATGAAGGAAGTCTAGAACCCGGTCAACGGCCGAGGCACTATCTCCCAACATCGTCTGCAAACAGTTGCTCAGACCACACATAAAACGCACATTTTGGAAACCATCACAATCGAGTAATATATGTCTTATTGTGATGGTTTCCCTACAGAACTCGCATTTAGGTGGGTCCCCGCGTTCCATCAGAAATCCATGCGTTAACATGGAGTGACCGATGCGAAGGCGGGTGATCACCACCTCTTCTCTGCGACTTGCACGTATTGACGACCCCAAGGACGAACTGTACTTTTGATTACCCTCAATTTATTACAGCTTGTAGCTGCCCATTCATTTTCCCACTGTAGATGAATTAAATGTTTTACGTGACAAAGGAAGTCAGACACGATTACACGTTGAGTGCATGGCGGAAGAAAAGTTGCTTCCTTTGCCGCATTATCCGCTATAGTGTTTCCAGATATTCCACAGTGGCCAGGAATCCAGATAAATGATACTCTTGCACCTCGTAGTTCAAGTCTATGGACAGAACACAGAACATCTTGAACCAGAGGGTTTACCGAATACATATCCTGCATTGCCTGGAGTGCACTTTTTGAATCGGAACAAACTACGTAATGCAAACTATCGAATTCAAAAGTGATTAGAGCCTTTAAGATGGCAAAGAGTTCGGCTGTAAAGACACTGCAAGTTGAGGGTAATCCATACTTATACGTTTCGTCCAATGAGTAAAATGCACACCCAACATTGTTATTCATCTTAGAGCCATCTGTGAAAATAAATTTAGCAGATGGATATGAACTAGTCAGTCGAAAAAACTCACGTTGATACACAATGTTAGGAGTGTTGTCTTTCTGGTATGCACATAAGGAGAAATCAAATGTCGGCATATTGATTTTCCATGGAGGGACAAGACAAAAGGACCTTTCAAACATTGGGGGTAGTTCAATACGTAAGTCATCAAAAATACGGGAAGTTCTAATACCAAGAGGAGCAGTAGCATTCGGTCGAGTTTCATACTGTCGCACCAATTGATTTTTGAAAACTGTATTAAAAGCAGGGTGCCAAGGTTTAGATGATAAATTGCTTACATAAGTTAGCTGTAGTTTCTGTCTCCGTCGAAAGAGTGAAGGTTCCCCAGTCTCGGCTAGAATGCTTACAACGGGACTAGAACGGAAGGCTCCAGAGACGAGTCGTATTGCAGAGTGATGGACTGGGTCTATTTTTTTTAATACGGATGGTCGTGCAGACGAATATACAATGCTGCCATAATCAATCCGCGAACGAATCACCGCACGGTAAAACATCAGCATACAGGTCCTATCAGCGCCCCATCGAGAACCACTAAGCACCCTCAACATATCGAGAATTTTGTTACATCGTAACTTTAAATCACGCAAATGAGGGTTCCATGATAGTCTTTGGTCAAATATTAACCCCAAAAATCGAACAGATGGAATGGTCCGAATTTCTGTACCATCGAGAAATATTGAAGGAGTTCGGATCTGTCGACGGCGACTGAAGGCAATACATTGAGTTTTGGCGGCAGAAAATTTAAACCCAGTTGAATTCGTCCATGACTGCAATCTATTTACTGTAAGCTGAAGTGTTCTTTCAGCTGTGGCCAAACTTCTAGCACCAACATAAATTGCAAAGTCATCCACAAATAGAGAACAGCGAACAGGAGACCGCACATTAGTAGTTATACTATTGATAGCAACGGCAAACAAAGTCACACTAAGTACACTTCCCTGCGGGACGCCATTCTCTAACCGAAAACGATCTGACAATGTAGATCCAAGGCGTACTCTGAAATATCTGTTTGAGAGAAAATTTTTAATAAAACCTAGTATGTTACCTTGTATACCCCATGATTTTAATGTATTTAGTATTCCTCTTCTCCAAGCCATATCATATGCCTTCTCTAGGTCAAAGAATATTGCAACAAGTGTTTGACGTAACAGAAAGGCATTTTGGATTGCAGATTCTAATAAAACTAACTGATCGATGGAAGATCGCCCTTGCCTAAAACCACACTGGTCCTTAGAGAGTAAATTATTATTTTCTAAGTACCAAACAAGACAACGATTTACCATTTTCTCCACTAGCTTGCATAGCACACTAGTAAGAGAAATAGGGCGGTAGCTGTTTGGATCAGTTTTATCTTTGCCTGGCTTAAGAATAGGAATCACTGTTGCTTCCAACCAAACATCAGGGAAAGAGTGTTCCTCAAACATACGATTGTATATCTTCAGGAGGAAATCCTCCCCGATGTTGGAAGATTTTTAATCATGGAATATACAAGGTTATCAGGGCCTGGTGCTGAATCTGAAGAGGATGACAGTGCAGATTCCAGCTCTTCTATTGAGAAGGGCGCGTTCAAAGGAGAAACAGACGTACCAACGACGAATGGCATTGCTTCTTGAGTATTTTTGAAACGACAAAAACCATTGCTATAGGAAGTAGACGAAGAATAATCCGCAAAATATAAACCCAATGTATTAACAATATCTCGAGGATCAAAATTTATTATTCCGTTCCGTTGTTTGATGCCCATCAAGGAAGTTGATGGAGATGAACCAGAAACGGAACGGAGTTTCTTCCAAACAGTTGATACTGGTGTTGTTCTTGATATTGTGTTAATATACTGGGTCCAAGAATTTTTCTACTTTGTCTAAATATTCTACGAGCTCTAGCTCGGAGAATTTTATACCTCTCAAGATTTTCACTCGTTGGTCGTCTGTTGAACCTTCTTAGAGCTCGTCTACGTAAAAGCAAGGCATTCTTACAGTCCTCAGTCCACCAAGGAACGGGGGACGAGATTGATGAGTCGAGGTTTGAGGAATAGTTTTATGTGCTACGTCTAAAATATTTTCAGTTAAAGTTTGTACTATTTCATTAATAGAGTTAATATCTTCAATGTCAGGTGATACAAATTGTTCTGTGAAATCCACCCATTGTGCCTTTTGTAGAATCCACCGCGGAGGGCGTTGATTCGGACGGTGGAATGTACAAAGTGAAACATTAATCGGAGTATGATCGCTGCCGTACAGATCAGACATCGCCGACCATTCGAACTTCGTTGCCAAAATTGGACTGCAAAAGGTCAAATCAACGACTGTCCAACCACCTGTAGAAGACGATAAGTGTGTTGGGGAACCATTATTTAAAAGACATAGATCTAATGTAGTCCTTATATTGTCAATTCGGTTTCCTCGTGAGTTACATGTAGTAGAGCCCCACGATGTGTGGTGAGCATTAAAATCACCCATCAATAGAAAGGGGACAGGTAACTGAATTAATAAGTTAACTAAGTCGTTGTCTTGGAAGGCATAGCTAGGTGGTAAATAAATGCAACATATGGTAAGTTTAAATGGTACGGTAGTCTGAACTGCGACAGCTTGTAAAGGAGTTACTATGTCTACAGGGACGGCATCAATAGAGTCACGAGCTAGTATGGCTACCCCACCCTTCGCTCGTTCTTCCGTTATGAAGTCGGCCCTGACAACAGAATACCCTCTTAAATTGAAAGTGTGCGATTGGTGAAGGTGCGTCTCTTGAAGGCAAATGAATAATGGAGACGTATCGCGTACAAGAAGTTTTAAATCTTCAATATGACTTTTGGCTCCGTTAATGTTCCACTGTATCACATTGTTGTAAATGGAAGGCGTTGACATTGAAAATTAATACTTTAGTTTATGATAGGATTCATATTTTCAATAGAGCATGCTTTAGATTGGTCAGAATCAACAGACACAGAGTCACAACTAATGTCAGACTCTGATGATTTTTGGTTTTGTTTACAAGAGGTTTAGTACTAGAACCTCCTTTAGAAGTTTTTTCATTTTTTTTTAACAAGGTTTTTCCTATAGTCGAATTTTTATTTTTAGGTCCAACAGTCGGTGGACAAGTGTTTGATTTTTTTAAAAAGTATTCCAGTCCTGGGGTGGTTTTTTCCCACAGGCTTCAACACTTGCGACGTTGTCATTCGTGGCTTGGTCACTGGAAATTTAATATCTTTTTTAAATGTAGGCTCAGGAGTTACTTTTACAGGAGAAAGCAAAGTAGGGCCTTCCTTCACAATCGGAACCGAAATTTGTGCGACATTGGACGTTAACATAGCTAACAACTGAGCAACTTGATCAGTCAAAACTTTTACAGTTTTGGTTAGCTCATCACAATTCACACAAGACATTTTTGATTGGCTGTAGCAGAAGCAAACGATTTTCCACTTATAAGAGGCTTGGAGCTTTTATGGATCTTCTTGGCTTCAGAAAAAGATACCTTATCTTTGGCCATTATGGTAAGAATGGATTTTTCTTCAAGAAACTTGGGACAGATCGAAGATCGAGCGGGATGATCACCGCCACAATTCACACATTGTGGGCTAACTTGACAACCTTCACCAGAATGACCTTGATTACCGCAATTTCCGCAAACCTCAGGCTTCGTGCACGACGAACTCATATGACCGAAGCCTTGACATTTAAAACAACGCCTTGGATTCGGAACATATGGCCTCACCGACAGCCTTTGATAACCAGCATAGATATAATCAGGTATTTTAGGTTTTCCAAATGTCAAGATCAAGGAGGTTGTGGGGATTTTTGTCCCTTTTCCATTCGCATTATCCTGCAGACATCAACTACAGCTTCTGAAGTCAACTCCGTCTTAATTTCACTTAGATCCACATGTAAAAGATCTCGGCAACTTATGACACCTTTTGCAAAATTTAAGGTTCTGTGGGGTTCTACAGATACCTTGACTGTTTCAAAGAAGGAAGTCATTTTTAATAGCGACTGGGTCTGTTTGTCGCTATTTGTTTGTACAAGTAAAGTCCCGTTTTGTAGTTTTTGATAGAAACTACGGGGCCTGCCCTACCAACAATGGCTTTATTAATTAAAAACGGCGAGACTTTGGACAAATCCTCTCCTTCCGTTGCATTTTTACAATTAAGAATCTCGGAGAAGGTAACGTAAAGTTACCATCTCCTTGAACATTTGGTTTAGTCTCTTTTGCTATTGCTGCACTAACATCACTTTCTACAGACTCGTTTGACAAGGTCAAACGATGCCTCTTTAAACTCATTTTGGCGTTTTGTTTGTTGTTCTCCATAGTTAGTTTGCCGAGCGATTCATGAATGCAGATTTTTCGAACAACTGGCACAGGGTGCACCCAAACGACCACCAGCAGCCCAGGATACTCGAACTAAAGCGAGAACCCCCAATAAAAAAAAAAAAAAAAAAAAAAAAAAAAAAAAAAAAAAAAAAAAAAAAAAAAAAAAAAAAAAAAAAAAATGGGGGACCTCCAGATATCCTGGAGCCGAAATACATGGTCTGTCAGCACTCCAGAATATTTTAGGCATGGGTTCCGGTACATCGTTACGGTTCCCCAAACCCAAGTACCACTGGCAGCCGCTCTCTATGTACTCACAGAATGCAACCATTTGTTTCGATAGACCCAGCTATGGGCTCCGACACCCATAACTCAACATTCATGCGCTTGCCAAGCGCCTATAGGCTGCTCGGTTCCAGAACCTGTCCCATCAGAGGTCCTCGGCAGTGCTAGGCACACATCAGGTTCCACATACTTGGTCCCGCCAAAGGAAACCAAGAAGCATCGCCACTCCCAGACGTAACGGAACAAGTACAGCAAATCCCTAAATGTATGTGTGTGTGTAAAGTGTTTAAATCGTAAGTGTAGTTCTGTAAGTGTAAGTGTGTGTTACACTCGGGTGCCGCGAGGTTCGTCTAGGTCCTCTCATTAGGTGCAGCTAGTCTGCACCCCCCTGCGGGTGTGTATGTGTTTGTGTGAGGGAGTGTGTTTGTGGATGTTGTGTGTTGTGTGTATGTTGAGTAAATGAGTGAGAGTAGAATGAGCTAGAGGTATGGTGGGGTCGCTAAGCCCATCAGCTGCTCACGTCAGCTGCCTCCGCCGGCGACTTAAGTTCCGACCACAATCCTATATTATTTACTATAAGTAATCCATTCGGCCAGAGGCTACCACCCAACAATGGCACCGCCAAGCGAGTTGACTGGAGACGTTTCTCGGAACGTCTTCAACAACTCATGCCCGAACCCCAACAGATCTGTTCACCCGAAGACGTCGACCTCGAGGTTGACACCCTTCAGTCGGCTATAGCCTCTGCGCTGGAATCCAGCACCCACCAAATTGCCTGCAAGGGTGCCACACCTGAACTTCCTCCCTACATCAGAGAGGAGTTGGCTAAAAAGAGAAAGCTTCGCCGACAATGGCAACACACCCGAGCACCGTCTGTAAAAAGACAGCTCAATGCCCAAACCCAATTAGTAAAACATTTACTAGAAACGCACTCCGAAGAGGAATGGACTCGATTCCTGTCCACAATGAACACTGAAGACGGTTCGTTGTGGAAACTGAACCGCCAACTCCTGCGATCCAAACGCACCAACCAACCCCTGCATGGCCAGCGTGGTCTGGCCTACTCCCCAACGGACAAGGCGGAAGCGTTCGCAGATTCCTTCCAAGACCAGTTCAGTCCCAATAATCATCTCTACGTGGACGAACACATCGAGCACGTGGAAAACTATCTCGAGGACTACCTCAGTTGTCCATTGGGCCAGCTCCCAGATCCCTATACAACAGATCAGGTGGTCCGCGTCATAAAACATTTACACCCACGGAAAGCACCTGGTCTGGACAATTTAAACAAC
Organism: Callitettix versicolor; assembly: GCA_022606455.1. Taxonomy (NCBI): domain Eukaryota; kingdom Metazoa; phylum Arthropoda; class Insecta; order Hemiptera; family Cercopidae; genus Callitettix; species Callitettix versicolor. The sequence goes on along the minus strand of JAJIZJ010000077.1, from coordinate 70,516 downwards.
CTGGCTCTAATGCACATCCCCGCCCAAACAGTAGGATACATTACGAATATCTTCAATGGAATCTTGCGAACAGGCCACTACCCCACATCTTGGAAAGGAGCCAAAGTAATAGTCATTCTCAAACCACAGAAATCGGCTCTCTTTCCTCAAAATTTCAGACCAATCTCGCTGCTTCCATCTCTATCGAAAGTTTTCGAAAGATTGGTGAACAGGCAGCTTACTGAACACCTTGCTGACACAGTCCGACACGAACAGTTTGGCTTCCGACAAGAGCACTCTACCACCCAACAATTAGTCCGCGTCATCAACAGCCTATCAGATGGCTTCAACAAACGCCTCCACACAATAGCTGTATTCCTGGATATCAGCAAAGCTTTTGACAGGGTCTGGCACGAAGGCCTCCTGTACAAATTAGCTCACAGCCCTATTCCTCCATGCTATGTCCACTTAATTCGATCGTACCTCGACAATAGATGGTTCCAGGTGTCCGTCGATGGTACACTCTCTACGCCTAGACCTATTACGGCTGGCGTGCCACAAGGATCAGTCCTGGGCCCGTTGTTGTACAATCTGTACACCAACGACATGCCCGTCCAAGAACCTGTGTCACTGTGGCTCTTCGCCGACGACTCCATGTTCTATTATTCTACAGCAAACCTCGAGTTTGGGGCCAAAATCGTCCAACGTCAGTTGGACCTATTGGAGCCATGGTTTCGTAGGTGGAGAATTGCAGTGAACGCGGATAAAACAGAAGCCATCGCCTTCACTAACAAACTTTCTCCCAAAACCATACTTCAAATCAACGATACTCCCATAGCATGGAAACCTAAAGCGTGATATTTAGGTATCACAATGACTGACAAACGACTAACTTTTGCCCAACATGTCAGGCAAACAATAGGCAAAGCTTCTGCGGCTCGTTGTAAGCTTTTTCCTGTTCTTAAGAACACAAGCCCTATACCTCTACGAATCAGGCTGACTATGTTTAAAATGTACATCAGACCCATTCTTACCTATGCAGCTCCGTGTCATTTCAAAATGTGCGTGTTATGTGTGGTCTGAGCAACTGTTTGCAGACGATGTTGGGAGATAATGCCTCGGCCGTTGACCGGGTTCTAGACTTCCTTCATCGTCTGAATGTTTTAAATAAAATTTAATTTATATAGTTGTTATTTCTTGTGTTATATTATTTATTTATTTTATCTAAAAGCTTTATTTCTGTTATGTTTATGCATACTTTTACGAAATGTTATTAAATTTTATTGATTATTTATTGTTATTTAGTTCTTAAGTGTAATATATCTATACCTGTTATCTAAATTTTTAATTCATGGACCAACAGTTGACCAGCTACAGACAGGCCTAAGACATAAACGAAGGCGAATAGCACTTGACATTCCAGAAAACGAATTTATTAAGTTGGAAAATGCTTTTGGGGGAATTTTGAAAACATTTTTTCTAAAACATACTGATCATGAATTAAAAGATATTTGTCCGGTTTTAATTAGCAATAAGGAAAAAATGAAAACTTTAATTGAACGTTTACTACAACAATATGATTTGTTAAAATTTAATATTGTTGTAGAGTGTACATTTGTTAAACCGACAACCAATATAACGCAGAGTAGAGCTTTTAAAACGGAAAACGTTGTAGTTCTTAAAGAGAGTTTCATAGACGGTGTTTTACTGGAAATGTTTGAAAAAATCTGCGCGGAGGAGAACGAGTATCAAGGCAAGGGAAGCGGTTGGACTTTATCATCCGTAGATGGTATTCTTTTAAGGTTCAGCCGATACCAGCCGTTACGCGGTAGTTCTTACTTGCCTTTACCCCGAAAAATTGCCAATAAAAAAGCCGTTATTAATCCTAAAATTTAAACGATCAAAAATTTTTCCAATGGGCAATCCTATCGCGTTATATTATGGGAGGGCATGTTGAAAGGATTAATTCTCGTTACACTGATTTAGCAGATAAATTTAATTTTAAGGGAATAAGCTTTCCTACACCTTTGAAGGAAATTAAATTATTTGAGAAATTAAATGACAATGTTAGCATCAATGTATATGGAGTTAACGAGAAAAATGAAATATATCCGCTAAGAGTATGCGCTGTAGATAAGAGAAATCATTTTGATTTGTTGTTAATTTCTAATGCGAGTGGTGAATATCATTATTGTTATATATTAAATTTTTCAAGATTAATAGGTAACCAATTAACAAAAAATTGTAGAGAAAAAGTTTTTTTGTAAACGTTGTTTTGCTTTTTATCAGGGAAAGAATCGTTATGAAAAATTGAATAAACACAAGATAGATTGTGATTTGAAAAAACCTGCAAAAATTGTGATGCCCGAAAATGTTGACGAGTCGGCTCCTATTTTGAAATACACTAATTTTCATTACAAATTTCGTATTCCGATTGTAGCGTATTGCGATTTCGAATGTATTTTAAAAAAAGTTGATCAAAAAAATACAAAATTTACAACAATTATAGATCAACATATACCCATGAGTTTTTGTGTTTATCTAGTTATAGACAGCAGTGTTCCAGAATCTATTAGATCGAAATTACCTATGGAACCGTATCTATATAGGGGTGAGGATACTGCAAAAAAATTTATGGAATATTTAATTTCAATCACGAATAAAATTGGTGATTTAATGAAAATCAAAAAACAAATGACCGTTCTAACCAGTGAAGAGCAAAACAAGGGAAAAAATACCACGCACTGTGAATGTTGTAATTTAGAATTTTCCATGATAGAATCACCCGTTTTAGATCATTGTCATTTAACTGGAAAATTTAGGAATGTATTGTGCAATAGTTGTAATTTGAAAAGACAAAATCAAAAATATTTACCTGTATTCATACACGGTAGTTCTAATTATGATAGTCATTTTATTGTGAGACAGTTGGACTGCGATCGAGAAAAAATATCAGTTATTCCAAATACTAGCGAAAAATATATTACTTTCACTAAAAACACTTCCAGTAACATTAAATTGCGATTCTTAGACAGTTTTGGATTTTTGAGCGCGAGTTTGTCAGCTTGCAAACAATCTTCCAAAAGACAAATTCTTTCACACAAGTTTATTTTATTCGGAAAACGATATGTCTTTGGTGACTAGAAAAGGAGTATATCCTTATGAGTACACAGATACATGGGCTAAATTAGACGAAACGCAGTTACCAAATAGGGAATGTTTTTTCAATAGCATAACAAATGAGGATCTCAGTTTGGACGATTATGAACATGCTAAAAACGTTTGGTTGCGGTTTAACTGTCGAATTGGGCGAATATAGCGATTTGTATTTACATACTGATGTATTGCTATTAGCGGATATATTTGAAAATTTTCGCACAATTTGTTTGGAAAATTATGATTTAGATCCGGTATACAATGTGTCGGTTCCGAGTTTAACTTTTGACGCAATGTTAAAGTATACAAATATAGAATTAGAATTATTTAACGATTATGATAAATATTTGTTTGTAGAGAAAGGGATCAGGGACGGTATTACAACATGTGTTAAAAAACACGCTGTGGCTAATAATCCCGAAATTGGAGATAAGTACGACAGTGGAAAACCAAATTCATATTTAATATACATTGATGCTAACAACCTATATGGTTTTGCAATGAGTAAGCCTATGCCGCAAAAATCTTTTCGTTGGCTGTCCGCGAAAGAATTGGAAACTTTTAACGTACTTGAAATAGACGAATTCAGCCCGACGGGTTACTTTATTGAATACGATATTGGTTATCCGAGATTCCTACATGACGAACATAACGATTTGCCTTTTTTGCCTGAAAAAAGATGTCCGGATTTTTCCAAACAGGAAAAGCTTTTGACAACTTTGAAGCATTTTTTTTTCCGGCGAAAAACCGTTTAGGTTATCATCGCCGTCACGAAGAATGAAAGTACATACAAAGAAAATTAAACGAAATTTTACTTAAGAAAAAAAAACAACAACAACAAACTATAACAGTAAAAATAAATTAAAAATTTAGATAACAATTATAGATTTATTACACCTAAGAACTAAATAACAAAAATAATGAATAAAATTTAATAACAATTCGTAAAAGTATGCAAAACATAACAGAAATAAAGTTTTTAAATAAAATAAATAAATAAAATAACACAAGAAATTACAAATACAATAAATTAAATTTTATTTAAAACATTCAGACGATGAAGGAAGTCTAGAACCCGGTCAACGGCCGAGGCACTATCTCCCAAAATCGTCTGCAAACAGTTGCTCAGACCACACATAAAACGCACATTTTGGAAACCATCACAATCGAGCAATATATGTCTTATTGTGATGGTTTCCCTACAGAACTCGCATTTAGGTGGGTCCCCGCGTTCCATCAGAAATCCATGCGTTAACATGGAGTGACCGATGCGAAGGCGGGTGATCACCACCTCTTCTCTACGACTTGCACGTATTGACGACCCCCAAGGACGAACAGTATTTTTAATTACCCTCAATTTGTTACTGCTTGTAGCTGCCCATTCATTTTCCCACTGTAGAAGAATTAAATGTTTTACGTGACAAAGGAAGTCAGACACGATTACATGTTGAGTGCATGGCGGAAGAAAAGTTGTTAGAGCTAAGCAAGTACCACATGTATAACTTTCATTATGATATTATGAAACCTCTATACGATGAAACATCCCTTAAACTTCTATACTTGGACACGGACTCGTTTTTTTATGAAATCTTCACTGAAAATGTGTACAATGATTTGAATGACGAAAAATTAGACACCAGTTTGATATGTCAGACTATCCTCTCAATCACCCAAATTTTTCAATTGAAAATAAAAAGAAGTTGGGTTGTTTCAAAGACGAATGTAACGGCAATATAATATCGGAATTTATTGGTCTCAGACCAAAATTATATACTTTTAAATCGGGAGAAAAAATTGTTAAAAAAGCTAAAGGCGTCACTAAACCTGTTTTAAAAAAACAAATTACTTTTGATGATTATAAGAAATGTTTGTTAGAAAATATAAAATTACGTAAGAACATGGTTATGTTTCGTTCCAAGAAACATTTAATGTATACTATAAATGTAAATAAATTAGCTGTAAGTGCAAACGATGATAAACGGTGTGTGTGTCCGACGGTCTAAATACTAAAGCTTATGGTCATTACAATGTATTATAATTAATTAATGTATATTTGTTTGTTTGTTACATTTTTGAGTGTACTATTCTAGTCATGTGGAGAGAAAAATAGACTTATTATTATGTAAATAATTAAATAATATGTAATAATTAATTGCGGTTTAAGGTTAATAATAAATATTAAATAATAATAATTAATTGTGGTTTAAGGTTAATAATATGTAATAATTAATTATGGTTTAAGGTTAATAATATGTAATAATTAATTGTGGTTTAAGGTTAATAATATGTAATAATTAATTGTGGTTTAAGGTTAATAATAAATAATACACTAATTAAAAAATATCAATATTTATTGAATTACATTATTTTCCTTACAATTCCTGACAATGGTGTATACTGTACAAAGACATCATGCAAAATTAAACAATAACACGATGTGTTAGCTAGAAAATTTTCAGAGGCTTCGATTTCAATTTTCACATCGAGAGATCCTGTTTTCAAAGTGTCCACCTGTTTTGAACAATCAATTACAAACATGGGTGTTTTAGCTATAAAGGTCTCACGATCCACAAGTGGTTGGTCATAACTTCCTTGGTAATAGGATGATTGGAATCTACTGTATGCGTCGTATAAAAGTGCCTTATTACCATTAAAGTCGTCGTATGGGTAGTATTGTGAATTCAAATAGAATTTAATTTTTTTTAACATTACACATATCAAAATGTGAGGCAATAGCGGTCTCGTTATCTAATTTATCAGTTGGAAAAGCAATTATTGCCGCTCTTGGTTTATTCGATGCTGAAGATGTTTTCACAGTCCACGATACAGTCATAGCTTGCGGAATCGAGGGATTTACAAAAAGATCCCACGTTCTGTAGATAAGTGAAATTGGGCTGTCGCTATTTGTTTTTTCTAATAATTTTAATCGCACTTTATCATCTACTTTTACATAAGGCATTTTCCACAAAATTTTATTTATAGTAATTTTGAAATCTTCTTTTGTCGATTGTGTTTGAAAAATTGCATTTTTATCCGAAGACGATCTCAGCAACACCAATTCTTGTTTCACATTTGAAATTATACTTTTATAGTCTTCGCCAAAACCTAATAAAAGACGTAAAGGTATACAATAGGTAAAAGACCCGTTTTGTGTATAGGGCTGACAATCTGAGGCCCACGCGAAATTTCCTAAAATATTTTCTTCGCCGCGGCGTAGAGTTAAAAGATTTTTCATCAAAGTAGTGATGCCGACATTTTTATTTCTGTCTATTTCCGTACCGCTCAATTCGTATCGTATCTCTTGAAACAAAAACGCAATAGCGTTGTTTACAAATTTTGTAACCCTATCCGGCGATCCATCGGTTTTTGTAATTTTCCCCTCAATTAATAGATAGCTCTTGCTGGCCAGCGTGTAAATATCTTGTTGATGAACGGCAATTCGAATTTCGTCACTGTTTCCAAAAGAATTTGACGAATAAGGACTGTGAGAATGATATTCATAGTCAGTGATTGAGTCATCAGTATAAACTTGAGAATCGATATTCAGTATGTAACTCATTATTTTCTTAATTTATATCCGCGAATTGATTGCAGAAATTTACGATTTTCCAATGTTAACGAACAGAGTTTTACTCGTCGAATGACGTTATTGTTTCTGTTTTTTTCCAATTCGTTGCTGCTGTAATACGTGTCAATTTTCGGCGCATGCGGCGCTGTGAATACAAAACTCATAACTAATCGGCGACGCTTTTCAAATGCAAACGAATAATTATATTTTCTTGTCTGAAATTTACCAGTTGGCCCGATTGATCTTCCAATTTAATATGTATTCTGTTGAGCGTTCCTTTTGAATTGATTGGCAAGTAAATCACGTGCGAAGGTTTTTCAACAATTTTGAAACCCGGTTCGACTACAGGATAAAACTGTGGAGTACATGACCTTCAACACCGTCCTTGTAAGAATTTCTAACAATGTCGCACACAAGGCGTATGACGTCCACTTTTATTATAGCCGCCTGCTTTGGAGACACGTGCCATTGACCGGCTTCCAATACTTTGTTCGCGTCTCCGTCAAAACCCAGCAGCTCGCCTATACTGTCCTTCTTGAAAACAATATCCTCACTAGAGAAAATTTCCGTTTTCAAAGTATTGTTATTCGCTTTTATAGTAATTTCCGCGTTATTATTATTATTTTTTAATTCTTGTTTTAAGTAGTCCTGTATATCTTCGATTTCGTAGGTGCCTTCGGGTAAAACAATTGGTGATTCAGAATTTTTTCTAAAATAAAATTTATCATTAATATTTTGTTCAATATTTGGTATTGAATTGTAAGTCATTAAATCCACTAAACCAATTTCCCATTTTGAAGAAGAAGTTAAATCTATTGGCGGAAAGAAATCGCATGTTAAAGAAGAAGTTTTACCCGATATACATATCATTATTACGACTATAAAGCGAGAAAGTCTAAACACAAATGTCCGCAATTTACAGAGTAAATATTTTTCTGGCGGGCTATATAATTGAAACTGATGTTTACACCCGATGATGATGAATTAAAATACTTTACTAACTCTGTTGGGGGTCTCAAATTTCCAAAACTATCAAAATATTTCACATTATTGCCTCTTTTCTTATAGGAAACCCAGTGTGTTCCCAGTCCTTTGCTGTTGTCCAAATTCACTACCGCTGATTCGTTATCCCTCACCTTTTTGGGTAAAGCGTCACGCATAAAAACCCCTCTAAAATATGGAATTTTTAATTTATCTGCATACATTAAGATATCAACATTGGACAGAGGTCTGTTCGGAATCGAGTTTATTATTTTTTTTTCGTATAACAGCCTCTTCCTTTATAAGGTCGTATATATAATCCTTTGCCTTCTATTTTTCTAAGTTTATTTTTCATTTCCGTTAACATTTTAGTAATCTTTTTAATGTTCTTTTTCGGCTGTCGTCGTCGTCGTTTACACTTTCTTTTAGAACAAAAAGAAGAAGAAGCGTCCTCTATCTCTAAGGCTACGCCTGTTTCATCGACACCTAGAAAAAAAACTTCATATCCGAGATTTCTAGACACGCCTGTGATTGCGGAAACTTCAAAATCCAATTTATCTTCTCCCGGTAATGATAGTGTGGATACTGCCCGCATTGTAGCTAATATTGTATCCACACCTCAAGGACGCAGAGAGTCGTTAGATTCGATAAACTCTACATTCAACCATCCTCTTGTACGTAAATACATAGTTTTTTTTAATGAATTTTAGATTAACTTCTATTATTATTTATATGATGTTTTTTTTTTAGCGATTTATCGAAGAATAAATTAGAAATACATTTTTTAGTTTGATTGAAAAACGTTTTGTGCAATGAATTTTTTCTCAGAAAAATATTTTATTCTGTTATTGTCTGATTATTTTCGAAGCAGTGCCTGATTACTTGCGAAGCACAATACTGTGACAAAATTATTAATACTATGATTTACTTTTGTTAAAGGAGAAGTAATAAATGTTTGGTAATTCAAAAGGTTCGTTTTATGAAATCATTTTGTTATTTTGTACGTTTTTTTTTCAGATTTTAATTGATACCTTTTAAAACGATAATGTTGTTGTTTTTATTATCGGTTTCAGAGAAATCCATGATTTTGAAAGGCGGCGGCGAGCGACCAATTACTCTGAGCTGTCGACAAAATTTAAGGCCAACTTGAAAGACTTGACGCCGAACAACGTAGGCTCTAAGACGAAGACAACAGAAGTGGACTTCCGATGGTGTCCACGTAAGTTGAAAAGATTTCGTCAAACACCTGGTGGAAGCGTACCATCCCCTACCGAATACGATTTTAGGTATTCCAGACCAATCCCGCCTTCCTATACAGATATCCCAATAGACTATTCAAAAACTTCACCTCTTCGTTTATCCCACCGTCCTGAGGAGCTACCAACTTTTTATCCTCCTCCTCTTCCCTCTTCTCCTTCAACATATCACCCCACTGATTGCAGCCTGAAGAAAAAACAACGTTCCACATCTTCTCTTCCTCCTCCTCCTCCTCCTATTCTCATTCCTAATGTTTCACTGGATTTAGTACCATTCCTACCGAAAAGTATTTCATCCCCTCCTCCTATGCACATTCCTGATGTGATACAGGATTTAGTAGCATTCTTAAAGAAAAGTATTTCAACTCCTCCTCCTCATCTTCCAACATCCCTTCCACCATTTTCGTTCGACGAATCCCTTTTCGACTTTCCGTCTTGGTTGGACCCTTCGATGGAATACGATTTGGTCACACCACCACCGCCACCACCACTATTATTGCACCAAGATCAGCAGCAGCACCCACCACCACCACCACAACAACAACAACAAGTGTCATCATCATCACCACCACCACCGCCACCGCCACCAACATCAACAGTGATGACAACAGCAGCAACAACAACAGCTGTAACAAATTCAAACGCTATATCTGAGGTAGATAGATTTAGTTTTAGTTTACCATTAATGACACCGCAGTCAACGCAAGTTGAACCGGTGGCATTAATTAATGCTACCGACAACTCTATATACTTTAGGTACGATTACGATATTAATGAGTTGATTCTTTCGGACGGTATTTGGGAGTAAGTTTTCGATTGGTAACAATCGTATAATTTACACCCCATGAATTGTCGCTGATTAGGCATCATTAGTTAATGTCGTAATCTTTTCTTTTTTTAAAAAAAATATTCCTTTAGGGGAGCCTATTTTTTTGTGTTGATTGCACCGAAGGAAGCGTGGTTGGGGCATCCTTCCAAGGGTATCTACCCTTGCTAAGCCCTTTAATGCAGCTGTTGTTGTTGTTCCTATAGAATTAAATTAATTGTTCATATAATGTTAAATTTGTATTAGTTGATTAAATTAAATTAGTTAAGTATATAAATTAGATTAGTTACTAGAATTAAATAGTTAATTACAGTAGTTAATACATAGTAATAATTATATTGTTAATTGTGCTTGTGAAGTGAGGGTTTGGCTGATGGGACAGATCATGGACATACCAGCATGTACTTTAATCTAGCGAATAAAATATTAATCGATAAGTCTTATGACGTAGTTCTAACGTTCAATAAAAAAAATATATTTTTATTTTCTATGTTGTATTAAGTATAATTTTTTAAAAAAACAGTAAATATATGTGTACCAACACGTGGTATAAAAACTATGTTGTACTACGTATACTTTTTGAAGGGACAGATCATGAACATACCATCATGTACTTTTACCTAGCGAATTAAATATTAATCGATAAGTCTTACAACGTAGTTCTAACGTTCTAATAAATAAAAAAAAACATATTATTATTTTTTATGTTGTATTAAGTATAATTTAAAAAAAAACAAACAATAAATGTATGTGTACCAACACGTTGTATAAAACTAGGTTGTATTACGTATACATTTAAACACAAATATATGTATATGTACCAACACGTTGTACGAGGGCTATTCAGAAAGTAGATTACGTTTTTGGATAAAAAAAAAACTAAGTACAGGAAAAAATTTTATTATATACATTTGAAAGAGGAACTAAAATACTATTTTTCGACATAATCGCCAAACAAATTTAGACATTTGTCATATCGGTGAACTAGCTTTGAAATTCCCGTGTCGTAGAATTCCGCCGCCTGTGACGCCAGCCAGTCAGTCACGCCCGCGCGGAGATCTGCGTCGTCATCGAAGCGCTGTGTTGCAAGCCAAGTCTTCATCTTCGGGAATAAGTGGAAATCACTAGGTGCCAGGTCCGGACTGTAGGGTGGATGAGGGAAAATCTCCCACTTGAAGGCAGTCAAGACGTCTTTTGTTCGATTTGCCGTGTGAGGGCGGGCATTGTCGTGCAAAAACAACACTTTTGCACTCAGTTTTCCTCTCCGCTTATTCTGGATAGCTCGTCTTAAGTTTCGTAATGTTTGGCAATACCTTTTTTAAGACGAGCTATCCAGAACAAGCGTTAGGCATTGATATATGAATAAATGACTAATATATTGTAGGGTTTACCTTGGATTTGTCATTTATATCGTTGTTGGATTTGTCGGAGTCCAAGGGCATCGAATCACTACTGTGATAGCTGATGTCTGACTCCGAAGAGTGTTTATAGTTTAAAGGAAGCACATTACGAAGGTGCTCCCTTAGAATTTTTAATTTTTTTACTTTTAATCTTGGTGGTGCTTTCCTCACCAACCACAGATTTTTGGACAGTATTTGGTTTTTTCAGAAAGTACTTAAGATCAACAGAAACTTTTTTACTATTTCCTTTCCGACCTTGTGGCTTGGTACACAATCCCTGGTCGGAAGTAGGTGGATTTAATATCGGAGGTACAGATTTTGCTGTCAGGCGGTAATTTTATAGTTGGTTTTTCATTTCGGAAGGGTTTCACTTCTTTAGTGGCGCAATCAGACGATTGAATGCCAGACAGTTTTGATTTGTTGGCTATAGGAGTGGTACTCGTAGAAATTAAAGTTAATAGCTGAGCTACTTGTTCGGATAATGCTTTGACGGTGTTGGTCAGTTCTTCACAATTTCAGCATGTTTTCTTGATACTAGAGGCGACCGAAGCAAACGATTTGCCCTCAACGATTCTGGAACTTTTGAACGCTTTCATAGCTTCAGAAAATGACACTTTATCCCGCGCCATAATAGTTAAAATTGCTTTCTCGTCCTTAAACTTTTGACAATTGAAGGAACGAGACTGATGGTCCCCACCACAATTGGGACACTTTGGGCCTTCTGTGCAACTCTCACTACCATGGCCACTGCAACCACAATTCCCACACACCTCAGGCTTCTTGCACGTAGAACTGACGTGTCCAAAGCCCTGACACTTGAAGCATCGCCTTGGGTTTGGCACGTAAGGACGAACAGAAAGCCGTTGGTATCCAGCAAAAATGTAGCCCGGGATACTAGGTTTGCCAAAAGTCAGAATTAGTGAAGAACTAGGTACCTTATGGCCGTTCTCATTTCGCATTATACGAAAAACATCAATAACCGACTCACTAGCTAGCTCAAACTTAATTTCTTCTATGTCTACGTGGAGCAGATCTTTGCAAGTAACCACACCTTTTGCAGAGTTCATGTTTCTGTGGGGCTCCACAGAAACCTTGATTTTTTTCAAAAAAAGGAAGTCATACTTAGAAGCGACAGTCTTTGCTTGTCGCTAATGGCCTGTACTAGCAGCGTCCCGTTTTTTAACTTCTTTATAGAAGGTACGGGACCTGCTCTACCCACAATTGCTTTGTTTATGAGGAAGGGCGACACCTTAGACAGGTCGGAACCTTCCTCCGAGTTTTTAAATATCAAGAATCTAGGGGATGGGAACTGAGATACAGCACCCATCTCCTTCTCCCACTAGTATCAACAGACCTACCTGACATAGTCGATCGAGGCCTCTTTAACGAAGTTTTGGCGTTAATTTTAAGTTTAGTTTCCATAGTTTAGTTGCCGAGCGATTCCACGAATGTTGATATCTCAAAGAAATGGTACAGGGTGCACCCAAACGTCACCAGCAGCCCAGGATACTCGAACTAAAGCGAGAATCCCCAATATTGGGGGGGGACCTCCAAAATCCTGTCAAGCACTACAGAATCATTAGGAATGGGTTCCGGTACAAAGTTACGGTTCCCCACACCCAAGTACCACTGGCAGCCGCCCTCTATGTACTCACAGAATGCAACCATTTGTTTCGATAGGCCCAGCTATGGGCTCCGACACCCATAACTCAACATTCATGTGCTTGCCAAGCGCCTATAGGCTGCTCGGTTACAGAACCTGTCCCATCAGAGGTTCTCGGCAGTGCTAGGCACACATCAGGTTCCACATATTCGGCCCCGCCAAAGGTAACCAAGCAGTATTGCCACTCCCAGACATAACGGAACAAGTACAGATAATCCCTAAATGTACGTGTGTGTGTGTAAAGTGTTTAAATCGTAAGTGTAGTGCTGTAAGTGTAAGTGTGTGTTAGACCCAGGTGCCGCGAGGTTCGTCTAGGTCCTCTCACTAGATGCAGCTAGTCTGCACCCCCCTGCGGGTGTTAAGTGTTAGTGTGAGAGAGTGTTTGTGGTTGTTGTGTGTTGTGTGTATGTTGAGTAAATGAGTGAGAGTATAATGAGCTAGAGGTATGGTTGGGTCGCTAAGCCCATCAGCTGCTCACGTTAGCTGCCTCCGCCGGCCATTTGTACGCTGCTCCTCGGATTCAAGGAGCAGAAGGAGGAGGAGGAGGAGGGGTATTCTGGGTCATGTCGGGGGATAACGACTCTAATATAGAGTCCAACATGTCAGTGTCCAGGACGTCAAGGGTCGGGGTAAAGTCAAAGTCGAGGGCTAAGTCAGTCTGCAGGGGCGGTGTTAGTGGCGGTAGTGTTGGTGATGGTGGACGAGGGCGACGGTTAGACATTTTCGGTTGCCATAACCTTTGGAGGTCGTCCTGGTGTGTTTGGACGCCGTCTACCGTTTCGATTTCGATTTTGTAACCGAAATCCGTCGTGATTTTCTCCAAATCCTTCAAACGTCGGATGTTTCGGAATTTTTCGTCTATCGCCCTGAAAGAAAAACATTTTTTTACACACATGCACATACTTTTTTTTTTATATCAAACACAATGAATGAAAAATAAATTCGGTTTACCTCGTAGACGATTGTACTATGTCCGCCTCGTACTGTTTAAGACCTTCTTTCCTTCTCCACGACATGGCTGCAACTGGCCTAGTACAGGCCTGCGGCTACATGCCGACCGCAAAGTCCATGCTGCCAACATGTGCAACAGTGAGTGTTGCCAGCATGTTCACCGGTGTACGACGTTGATTTTTTTTTTCTTCTTTTACAGACAAAACTCGATACTGCTGCGAACTGAAATGCTTCGTCGCGCCCGAATGCCAAGTAGACGGGCTAGCGTGTAAAATCTGCCAATGTTTTTCCTTCTGCCATTGCCGTTGCAGAACGGTACAAATAAAATTGAATTTTGCCAGACTGCCTGTGTACAAGATAGGAGTCAACGATTATGCCTGCTGCAGGAAACGATGTACCCGCTTCATGTTTCGCGATTTGGTAGAGTACGGCGCTTGTCGCAAAGACGAAATAGCTTTTTGCAATTGCTTTTTTTTTTTTTTTTGGCGAAAAACCGTTCAGGTTATCATCGCCGTCACGAAGAATGAAAGTATTTACAAAGAAAATTAAACGAAATTTTACTTAAAAAAAAAACAACAACAACAAACTATAACAATAAAAATAAATTAAAAATTTAGATAACAATTATAGATATATTACACTTAAGAACTAAATAACAATAAATAATGAATAAAATTTAATAACAATTCGTAAAAGTATGCAAAACATAACAGAAATAAAGTTTTTAAATGAAATAAATAAATAAAATAACAAAAGAAATTACAAATACAATAAATTAAATTTTATTTAAAACATTCAGACGATGAAGGAAGTCTAGAACCCGGTCAACGGCCGAGGCACTATCTCCCAACATCGTCTGCAAACAGTTGCTCAGACCACACATAAAACGCACATTTTGAAAACCATCACAATCGAGCAATATATGTCTTATTGTGATGGTTTCCCTAGAACTCGCATTTAGGTGGGTCCCCGCGTTCCATCAGAAATCCATGCGTTAACATGGAGTGACCGATGCGAAGGCGGGTGATCACCACCTCTTCTCTACGACTTGCACGTATTGACGACCCCCAAGGACGAACAGTATTTTTAATTACCCTCAATTTGTTATTGCTTGTAGCTGCCCATTCATTTTCCCACTGTAGAAGAATTAAATGTTTTACGTGACAAAGAAAGTCAGACACTATTACACGTGCAGTGCATGGCGGCAGAAAAGTTGCTTCCTTTGCCGCATTATCCGCTACAGTGTTCCCAAATATTCCACAGTGACCAGGAATCCAGATAAATGATACTCTTGCACCTCGTAGTTCAAGTCTATGGACAGAGCACAGAATATCTTGAACCAGAGGGTTTACCGAATACATATCCCGGATTGCCTGGAGGGCACTTTTTGAATCAGAACAAACTACGAAATGCAAACTATCGAATTCAATAGTGTTCAGAGCCTTTAAGATGGCAAAGAGTTCGGCTGTAAAGACACTACAAGTTGAGAGTAATCCATACTTATACGTTTCGTCCAGTGAGTAAAATGCACACCCAACATTGTTATTCATCTTAGAGCCATCTGTGAAAATAAATTTAGCAGATGGATATGAACTAGTCAGTCGAAAAAACTCACGTTGATACACAATGTTAGGAGTGTTGTCTTTCTGGTATGCACACAAGGAGAAATCAAAGGTCGGCATATTGATTTTCCACGGAGGGACTAGACAAAAGGACCTTTCAAACATTGGGGGTAGTTCAATACGTAAGTCATCAAAAATACGGGAAGTTCTAATACCAAGAGGAGCAGTAGCATTCGGTCGAGTTTCATACTGTCGCACCAATTGATTTTTGAAAACTGTATTAAAAGCAGGGTGCCATGGTTTAGATGATAAATTGCTTAAATAAGTTAACTGTAGTTTCTGTCTACGTCGAGAGAGTGAAGGTTCCCCAGCATCGGCGAGAATACTCACGACGGGACTTGAACGGAAAGCACCAGAAACAAGGCGGATTGCAGAGTTATGGACGGGATCTAGTTTCATTAAAAACGATGGTCTAGCAGATGAATAAACAATGCTGCCATAATCAATTCGCGAACGAATTACGGCACGGTAAAACATCAGCATACAGGTCCTATCAGCACCCCATCGAGACCCACTAAGAACCCTCAACATATCGAGGATTTTATTACATCGTAATTTTAAATCACGCACGTGAGGGCTCCACGAGAGTTTTTCGTCGAGTATTAGACCCAAGAATCGAACGGATGGAGAAGTCCGAAGCTGTATACCATCAAGATATAACGACGGAGCCTGGATCTGTCTACGGCGACTGAAAGCAATACACTGAGTTTTAGCAGCGGAGAATTTAAAGCCAGTAGTTCTCGTCCAGGTCTGCAACCTATTTATTACCAGCTGAAGGGTTCTTTCAGCTGTTGCCATGTTTCTGGTGCTTACGTAAATAGCAAAATCGTCTACAAAGAGAGAACATCTGACAGGGGACCGTACGTTAGACGTTATGCTATTGATTGCAATAGCAAACAGAGTAACACTAAGTACACTCCCTGTGTGGAACACCATTCTCTAAGTAGAAACGATCTGATAGCGTACTACCAAGAGGCACCCTAAAATACCTATTACTGAGGAAGTTTTTGATAAAATGCAGAATCCTGCCCTGTATACCCCATGATTTTAATGTGTTCAAAATTCCCTTCTCCAAGCCATATCGTATGCCTTCTCTAGGTCGAAAAAAAAACAGCTACTAGTGTTTGACGCAAGAGGAACGCATTTTGTATTGCAGATTCCAAAGATACTAATTGATCCACAGAACATCGTCCTTGCCTAAAGCCGCACTGGTCTTTGCAAAGTAAATTGTTGGTTTCCAAATACCAAACAAGGCGACGATTTACCATTTTTTCTACCAGCTTGCAAAGAACGCTAGTAAGAGAAATCGGACGATAGCTACTTGCATCAGTTTTATCTTTACCTGGCTTAAGAATAGGAATTATTATTGCTTCCAACCAACTGTCAGGGAAAGTATGTTCATCGAATATACGATTGTATATCTCGAGGAGGGCAAGCCTACCTGACGTTGGAAGGTTATTGATCATGGAATATACGAGGTTGTCAGGACCGGGAGCTGTGTCCTTCGTTGAAGACAGTGCTGATTCCAGCTCATGCAGAGTAAACAGCCTATTAAGAGGAGAGTCGTCAGAAGTACCGATGGTGAACGGCAATGGTTCAACTGCACTTTTGTATTTACGAAAAGCAGCGTTATACGCCGTAGAACAGGAATAACTAGAAAAGGATGATCCTAATAAATTTACAATATCGGAACACTGAGAAACTAACTCTCCATTCGGCCGTTTAAGACCCATCAACTCCGTGGATGGAACACGGCCAGATATAGAGCGCAGTTTCTTCCAGACGACAGATGTTGGCGTTGTTCTGCATATTGTTCCGACATATTGCGACCAAGATTCCTTTCTACTTTGTCTAAAAATTCTTCGAGCTTTAGCTCGAAGGATTTTGTAACGCTCAAGATTTTCATCCGTCGGGCTTTTGTTAAATATCCGTAGTGCTTTTCGGCGTAAACGCAAAGCCTCCTTACAGTCCTCGTTCCACCAAGGAACAGATGGACGATGTGGGTATGCGGATGTTTTAGGAATAACATCCTCGGCTACATTTAAAATAGTATTGGTGAATTTCTTAACCACTGCGTTAATGCAGTTCATTTCAATGTCTGGTGATACAAATCTTTTTGCAAATTCTTCCCAATTTGCCTTTTTAAGGATCCAACGCGGCAGGCGTCGTTGCACATGAGCGAAAGTACAAAATGAAATATTAATGGGATTATGATCACTGCCATACAGATCTGGTAAAACCGACCATTCAAACTTTGTTGCCAAAGATGGACTACAAAATGACAAATCGACAACTGTCCATCCGCCAGTAGATGCTGATAAATGAGTCGGGGAACCGTCATTTAGAAGACACAAATCTAAGTTTGACCGTATTCCTTCGATTCGTAATCCCCTTGAGTTACAGGATAAGGAACCCCATGAAGTATGGTGAGCGTTAAAATCACCTATCAATAAAATCGGTTGTGGCAACTGAGATATTAAATCATATACTTCATGATGTTGGAAATTGTAACTAGGCGGCAAGTAAAGGCAACAGACGGTAACTTTGAATGGAACGGTAACCTGAACGGCAACAGCTTGTAAAGGAGTTATTATATTGACAGATATGGACTGGACAGAGTTGTGAACCAATATGGCTACACCACCTCTGGCTCTTTCCTCAGTGACGAAATCTGCTCTGAAAATAGAATAACCCCTAAAATTGAAGGTGTGGGATTCATGCAAGTGCGTCTCTTGGAGGCACATTATTAGAGGAGATGAATCTCGCACAAGAACTTTGAGATCTTCAATATGGCTTCTTATCCCATTAATATTCCACTGTATCACATTGTTCTTAATGGAAAATTCAGACATTGAAATATACGAAATTAATATAGCAGCGGATTCCGTTCGTTTTGGTCACATATTAATTCAGATTTATCGGAGTCTATCAACATCAAATCACTAGTGTGATTTATGTCGGACTTACTGTGATTGATGTCCGACTCTGTAGAAATAGTAGTTTTGGAAGGAGGCACCTTGGAAGCAACTCCTTCCTTTGATTTTTTTTCCTTCTTTGTTAGTATTTTTCTTTTTGACACAACTACTGGTGGGTATGTGTTTGATTTTTTAAGAAAATGGGCTAGTCCAGAAGGAACGTTTTTAGACGAAGACTTTAACACTTGCGACTTTGTTCTTACGCCTAGATTGGAAGAAGATGGATTTGCTTCCAGAATTACAGGCCTTGGATTCTTTGTCACAAGGGTTTTACTAGCGACTTTCGAAAGGTGAGTATCCTTTCCTTTTGAAGACACTTGAGAGGAAGACATTTCAGACGATTTAGACAGCGAATCGGGAATGGAACCCGCAGAAATCAGAGTTAGCAATTGAGCTACCTGTTCCGATAATGCTTTTACCGTTTTAGTTAGCTCTTTGCAAGTAGCACACGATGATTTACTAGTAGAGGTGGCAGCAGCAAACGATTTACCTTCAATTATTGATTTTGAGCTTTTGAAAACCTTCCTTGCTTCTGAAAAAGATATCTTGTCCTTGGCCATGATAGAAAGAATGGCTTTCTCGTCCTTAAACTTGGGGCAGTCAAAGGAACGAGCGGGATGGTCTCCACCACAATTCGAACACTTTGGAACATTTCTGCATTGCTCACTATCATGACCATTACCACTACAATTACCGCATACCTGATCCTTCTGGCATGTGGAGCTCACGTGTCCAAAACCCTGGCATTTAAAACACCGTCTCGGGTTTGGAACGTATGGCCTTACCGAAAGGCGCTGGTACCCGGCATAGATGTGGTCTGGTACGGTAGGTTTACCAAAAGTCAAAATCAAAGAGGCAGTAGCTACTTTTGCCCCTTCTCGTTACGAAAAATAAGGCACACGTCTACAACTGATTGCTTTGCCAACTCTTGTTTAATCTCCTCTAGTTCAACATGGAGGAGATCTCTGCAAGTCACCACTCCCTTAGCAGAATTTAATGTTCTGTGGGGTTCCACAGAAACCTTGACGCTATCAAAAAATGATGTCATATTTAACAGCGATAGGCTCTGCTTATCGCTATTAGTCTGAACCAGTAAGGTCTCGTTCTGCAGCTTTTTAATTGAAGCTACGGAACCTGCTTTTCCAACAATTGCCTTATTAATCAAAAGGGGCGATACTTTAGATAAGTCCGCCCCTTCCATCGAGTTCTTAAAAATTAAGTATCTAGGAGATGGTAACTGAAGTGTTTCAGTACTCATCTCCTTGCCTCCCACATTTTCATCCTTCTCCACTAAACCAACAGACCCGTTTGACAAAGTCGAACGAGGCCTCTTTAACAGAACTTTGGCGATTTTGTTTATGATTTCCATAGTTTGTTTTACCGAGCGATTCATGAACGAAGATGTTTCGAACAACTGGCACAGGGTGCACCCAACCGACCACCAGCAGCCCAGGATACTCGAACTAAAGCGAGAACCCCAATAAAAAAAAAAAAAAAAAAAAAAAAAAATTGGGGGGACCTCCAGATATCCTGGAGCCGAAACACATGTCTAAAACAAGTTAAATAGATATGCATATTTTGTCTGTTATATAACAAAATATGTATAGGCCTGCTTGTCGCTACTAGTCTGAACTAACACCGTACCATTTTGTAGCTTCCTAATAGACGCTACAGGACCTACTCTTCCAACGATAGCCTTGTTTATGAGGAAAGGAGACACTTTCGATAGGTCGGACCCTTCCTCAGAATTTCTAAAAACTAAAAATCTAGGAGAAGGGAGCTGAAAAACTGCAGCACCCATCTCCTTTTCTTCCATGTCCATACTCCCACTGCTACTCTCAGACCTGTTCGACGTAGTCGAACGAGGCCTCTTTAACACATTTTTGGCGTTTTGTTTTTTTTTGTTCCATGCTTTGTTTTGCCGAGCGATTCATGAATGAAGACTTTCGAACAACTGGCACAGGGTGCACCCAAACGACCACCAGCAGCCCAGAATACTCGAACTAAAGCGAGAACCCCCACAAAAAAAAAAAAAAAAAAAAAATTGGGGGGACCTCCAGATATCCTGGAGCCGAAACACATGTCTGTCAGCACTCCAGAATATTTTAGGAATGGGTTCCGGTACAACGTTACGGTTCCCCAAACCCTAGTACTACTGGCAGCCGCCCTCTATGAACTCACAGAATGCAACCACTTGTTTCGATAGACTCAGTTATGGGCTCCGACACCCATAACTCAACATTCATGTGCTTGCCAGACGCCTATAGGCTGCTCGGTCCCAAAACTTATCCCATCAGAGGTCCTCGGCAGTGCTAGGCACACATCAGGTTCCACCTACTTGGCCCCGCCAAAGGAAACCAAGCAGCATCGCCACTCCCAGACGTAACGGAACAAGTACAGCAAATCCCTAAATGTATGTGTGTGTGTAAGGTGTTTAAATCGTAAGTGTAGTGCTGTAAGTGTTAAGTGTGTGTTAGACTCGGGTGCCGCGAGGTTCGTCTAGGTCCTCTCACTAGATGCAGCTAGTCTGCACCCCCCTGCGGGTCTGTAAGTGTTTGTGTGAGAGAGTGTGTTTGTGGGTGTTGTGTGTTGTGTGTATGTGGAGTAAATGAGTGAGAGTAGAATGAGCTAGAGGTATGGTGGGGTCGCTAAGCCCATCAGCTGCTCACGTCAGCTGCCTCCGCTGGCTTTTGCAATTGCGTTTTTAAAAATTGTACCAGATCTTTCGAGTGTCAAATCGATAATTAATAATAAAAACATTATTATTTTAAGAAATAGTGTTGTTTTTTTTCATCTACCTATACATGTGGGTGTGTATGTGTGTGAGAGAGAGAGGTCATAGAATGAAGTACTTTATATGTTTATAATACGCACTATCCAGCGGCCCTAGTCCTCCTATGAACAACCCTGCTGGGGGCTAGACACATAAAACGATTGCTGATGAGGTTAGAAAGAGAAAGAGAGAGAGAGAGAGAGAGAGAGGTCATAGAATGAAGTACTTTATATGTTTATATAACACACTATCCACAGGCACTAGTCCTGGGCTGGGCACGTAACACGATGGCGGCGGGCACGCACCAACGATGTAGGCAACGACGGACCGGGTGAGTATCGTGATAACAGGCCAGGGCTGTTCCATGATGAAATCGTGATGTCAACACGCACAAAACATGTAAATTTTGCTTTCATGACGTCAGCGAGACAGCTGCGTACGCTTCCATCAAAGCTGCGTGCACCTATATAGCTTCTATCATGCCAGCGAGACAGCTGCGTGCATATATATATACATCAGTGAGTTGGGACATTTGGGATAAACTACCCGGAATCCTACTCACATACTTGGCTCCGCCCAAGGAAACCAAGCAGTATTGCCACTCCCAGACATAACGGAACAAGTACAGCAAATCCCTAAATGTAGGTGGGTGTGTAAACTGTTTCAATCGTAAGTGTAGTGCTGTAAGTGTAAGTGTGTGTTAGACTCGGATGGTCATGTCAGGATACACGCAGATAACTTTCGAGAACAAGCACACACCAGCATAATACTAAAGAGGTCACCAACGCCTGACTTAGAGTTAATTTAATCGATATATTTATATACTTACTCTATGGATTTCTGATGGAACGCGGGGACCCACCTAAATGCGAGTTCTGTAGGGAAACCATCACAATAAGACATATATTGCTCGATTGTGATGGTTTCCAAAATGTGCGTTTTATATGTGGTCTGAGCAACTGTTTGCAGACGATGTTGGGAGATAGTGCCTCGGCCGTTGACCGGGTTCTAGACTTCCTTCATCGTCTGAATGTTTTAAATAAAATTTAATTTATATAGTTGTTAATACTTGTGTTATATTATTTATTTATTTTATCTAAAAACTTTATTTCTGTTATGTTTATTCATAGTTTTACGAGTTGTTATTAAATTTTATTCATTATTTATTGTTATTTAGTTCTTAAGTGTAATATATATATATATATATATATATATATATATATATATATATCTGTTATCAAAATTTTTAATTTATTTTTACTGTTATTGTTTGTTGTTGTTGTTTTTGTTGTGTTTTTTTTTTTTTCTTAAGTTAACTTATGTACATTTTTTTTAATATTTTCAACTTTCGTGACGGCGATGATAACCTGAACGGTTTTTCGCCGAAAAAAAAAAAAAAAAAAATATATATACTTACTCTTTGTAGGATATATTTCTTTAATTAATGAATATATACTTTAGCTTTTAATTTATTCAAGACATTTATACCTACAAAGAGTAGGTACTCTTTGTAGAATATTACGGTGGCGGTTTCACCACCTAGTACTATGGTTTCATTTTTTTTTTTTTAATACCGCTTTTGGCGAAAAGCACATGAAGGCTATCATAGCCGTCCAGCAAAATATCCTACATTAGTGGGTGGGGGGAAACTATATCTAAACATTATTATTACTGTACTAAAACAATAAAACTATACAAACTAAAACTAGAAAACATTAATCGAATCGCTCCAAACACACACTCTCTCTCACACACACACACAAACCTTTTCCCTCTATATCTCTCACTATATATATATATATATATATATATATATATATTGCGTAATCGTATTTAGCACTATTTTGACAGGTTTTTTTTGTTTTAGAAATAATATTACTTTTTGGTACATATACATTTATTGATTTTTAAAAATATACTTAATACAACACAGTGTTATACATCATGATTAAGAGATTAATATAATATTTTGTATTTATTACAACTAAGTTTTTTTTTCCCGGCGAAAAACCGTTCAGGTTATCATCGCCGTCACGAAAATTGAAAATATATTTTAAAAATTTATATGACTTATCAATCAATATTCTATTCACTAGAGTCAAGTACATGATGGCATGTCCATGATCTGTCCCATCAGCCAAACCCCCCCTTCACAAGCACAATATATATATTTAATTATATATAAGTATTATGTATTAACTAATGTAATGTAATTAGATTTTTTTTCCGGCGAAAAACCGTTAAGGTTATCATCGCTGAGGCACGATATTAATAAAATAAAATAAAAATTATTGTATATCACAGTTTGAAAATAACACTAATTTAAAATGATATAAAATAACAGCTATAAATACTATTTCCTAAAACTAGTTAACAATAAAATATAACAACAAATAAATAAATAAATAAAACTAAACAACAAGGAAAACAAAGCATTAGATTAATAATAACAAATTAAGATAAATAAATAGCCACAAATATACAACTTGTTGCAGGTAATGTAATTAGAACAATTTAATTCTAGTAACTAATCTAATTTATGTATTTAACTAATTTAATTTAATCAACTAACACTAATTTAAGTTAATATATGATATATTTAATTATATGATCAATTAATTTAATATTACTGTAATTGAAGTATTTAATTCTATAGGAAGAACAACAACAGCTGCATTATTGAAAGGCTTAGCAAGGGTATCTACCCTTCGAAGGAAGCCAAAACCACGCTTCCTTCGGTGCTTATCAACACATAAAAAATAGGCTCCCCTTATGGAATTTTTTTTTTCAGAAAAGAAAAGATTACGACATTAACTAATGATGCCTAATCAGCGACGATTCATGGGCTGTTAATTATTCGATTGTTACCAATCGAAAACTTATTCCCAATCACCGTCCGAAAGATGGAGTTGTCGGTGGCTTTAATTAATGCCACCGGTTCAACTTGCATTGACTGCAGTGTCATTAATGGTAGACTAAAACTAAATCTATCTCAGATATAGCGTTTGAGTTTGTTACAGCTGTTGTTGTCATTGCAGTTGATGTTGGTGGCGGCGGCGGTGATGGTGATGATGATAATGATGACAGTTGTTGTGGTGGTTGTTGCTGCTGCTGCTCTTGTTGCAATGACGGCAATTGTGGTGGTGTGACAAAATCCTACTCCATCGAAGGATCCGACGAAGACGGATAGTCGAAAAAGAATTCGTCAAATGAAAATGGTGGAAGAGGTGTTGGAGGAGGAGTAGGACGAGTTGAAATACTTTTGGGTAAGAATGGTACTAAATCTAGTGTCACCTCAGGAATGTGCATAGGAGGAGGAGGAGGAGGAAGAGGAGAAGTATAAAGTTGATTTTGTTCTTCAGGCTGAAATCAATGGGGTGAAATGTTGAATGAGAAGGAAAAGAGGGAGGAAAAGGAAGAGTCGGTAACTCCTTAGATTTTTTTTCCGGCGAAAAACCGTTCAGGTTATCATCGCCGTCACGCAAAAAAATTATACAAAATTTTACTTCAGTAAGAAGAAAACAACAACAAAACCAACAACAACAAACTATAACAGTAAAATTAAATTAAAAATTTAAATACAGGTATAGTTATATTGCACTTAGATCGGGGGGGATAAACGAAGAGGTGAAGTTTTAGAATATTCTATCGGGATATCTGTATAGGAAGGTGGGATTGGTCTGGGATACCGAAAATTGTATTCGGTAGGTGATGGTACGCTTCCACAAGGTGTTTGACGAAATCTTTTCAATTTACGTGGACACCATCGGAAATCCACTTCTGTTGTCTTCGTCTTAGATCGTACGGTGTTCGGCGTCATATTTTTTAAGTCAGCCTTAATTTTGATTGACAGCTCAGAGTAATTGGTTGCTCGCCGCCGCCTTTCAAAATCATGGGTTCCTCTGAAACCGATAATAAAAACAACATTAACGCTTTGAAAGTATCAATTAAAATCTGAAAAAACATGTACAAAATAATTTCACAAAACGAACCTTTTGAATTACCTAAAATTTATTATTTCTCCTTTAACAAAAATAAATCATAGTATTAATAATTATATCACAGTATTGTGCTTCGAAAATAATCAGGCAATAACAGAGAGAAATATTTTTCCGAGAAATAATTATTTGCACAAAACGTTTATCAAACTAAAAATTTATTTCTAAATTATTCTTCGATAAATTGCTAAAAAACATCATGTAAATAACAAGGGTAGTTAATCTAACATTCATAAAAAAGAAAAACTGAAAGTTAGTTATTTAAAGTTATATTGAGAAATTTTAAACTCACTTAGCTATGGTGCCCATAAATCGCTTCAAGTAAACGCCGAATGAAGAGTTGGTTGTTCTGGCAACTTCTTGTTCTCGGTAATGACCGTGAGTTGGCGCATGGGTGTATATAAATTAATTCCCACCAATACCTCCACCGCTCCCGCTCATTGTTTGTGTAACCTGCAACAAAGGAAACAGGAAATGTGCACCGGACATGACAGGGGCAAGTAGGCAGGAAATGGATCGACCACAGAGCCAATTTAATTACACGTAATGTGTATCCGGTTGAATTTTGAAAAGAAAATAATAAAGCATATTTGAATAATGCATTAATATTAATACTTACCGCTATTGTTCTTCCGACGTTTCTGCGTCGTTCACCTGTCGCAATCGCCGACGCCGACGTTCATTATCATCATCATCTCTGTGTCTGCTACTAGTGCTGCTGCTGCTGGTAGTGGCGGCTTCACCTTCTTCCCACCAATATGTACGAGTTTTACATTTTTCCAATATACATCACAAAAATCAATACTTCCTTTACATTTTTCACACGAAACTAAGTCTTTAAATGTAAATCGTGTGCATATGTTTTAGCTACATGCGTAACCTTCGAAATTGGTTTTGTAAACTGTTAATTTGAATTACCATTCTTATGCACCTCAGCACTTGCATTGGCAGAACGAAAAACAATTATACTTTTTCTGCATGCTAGACCGTCAACAACAGTTTTCGTTACGTAAAAGCACTTGTATTGATAACAAAACAGATAATACGAAGGCATTCTTTTTAAATATAATAAAAAGAAATAATTGAGAGATAACAAATAGTACCGTGTACAAAATAAGACTGTCACGCTTAATATGTAGATATTTGAGTATATATAGGTCTTTGTAACACGGAAATTTGTGTTACACCAAGCCGGAAGGCGTACATTTGCTCACATTAGACCGGATAGCGCGGTGGCGAAGTAGCAAGGATTGTCGACCATGCTTGTCGTCTGTGCCGCTGCCCACATTGCAAGCCGAATTAAGCGGAAGGCTTAACTCTTGTGGAAGTAGCCCCATCCATCGCTACTCCATTGGTGACCATCACTCCATAACAACATTTAGTTTCCCTAATTATTGTTTTGTTTTTTTTTTGTTTTGTTTCCTTTTATTAAGATTTACTTTAATGCTTCGTGCAGTGGCACACTATACACTAAGCTTTTCACGAGTGACTTTTGACATCTCACAAGTTTAGGTTTACGAGAGACTTAACTGCTCGCCCGAGACCCCTTACTTTTTACATTTTCGTTTACGGAAGATTTAACTTCTCGTCAGTGACGCGATAATCTTCACACAGGTTTACAGGAGACCTAACCCCACGCCAGTGACCTTCACACACACACACACACACACACACACACACACACACACACACACGCATACACACACACACAAACACTCCTGCGCACACATGCTCTATGCATCGAGTAAATCGTAATAATATTTAGCACTCTGCAGAGCACATCTACTAGAATCTATATTATTCTATATATATTCTCCGTGGTTTCAAGATGGCTGAACACACACTGGACCACTGATACGTACTTAACGGGTTACGTTTACACGACTTAAACCGTTATATACATATTTATACGCCATGTATTAAATATATCGCCGTGGTAGTTCATAGTAAGGGCTCCGTGGTTTCAAGATGGCGGAACACACAGGACTACCGATACATATTTAGCAGGTTAAGTTTACACGGCTTAAACCGTTATATACATATTTATACGCCATATACTAAATATAACGCTGTGGTAGTTCATAGTATGGCCTCCGTAGTTTCAAGATGGCGGAACATACACAGGACCACCAATACGAACTTAGCGGGAGAGGTTTACACGGATTAAACCGTTATACACATATTTACACTCCATATACTAAATATAACGCCGTGGTAGTTCATAGTGTAGCGTCCGTGGTTTCAAGATGACGGAACACTCGACGGACCATCGATACAGACTTAGGCGGCATAGGTTACATGGCTAAATCCGTTATATACGTACGCATACATGACACACTCTAACGCAATGGTAGTACATTGTGTTACCTCAGAGTTTTCAAGATGGCGGAACACATATATAAGATATTACTGATATAAACTTAACGGGTTGTCTCCGAGGTTTCACGATGGCTGAAACACACACGATAAAAGCTCGCGCGCACACACACACGATACGGACTTAGCAGGTTCAGTTTACACGGGTTAAACAGATAAACCGGTAAATACATAAAATGATATGCGATGTACGTGATATATTAAATTTAACTTTTTTTTTCCGGCGAAAAACCGTTAAGGTTATCATCGCCGAGGCACGATATTAATAAAATAAAATTTTGGTATATCACAGTTTGACAATAATACTAATTTAAAATAATATAAAATAACAGCTATAAATACTATTTCCTAAAACTAGTTAACAATAAAATATAACAACAAATGAATAAATAAATAAAACTAAACAACAATCAAAACAAAGCATTAGATTAATAATAACAAATTAAGATAAATAAATAGATACAAATATACAACTTGTTGCAGGGCTGTAAAGAGGCTCTGCAATATTATTTTAAGTTAACTTTGATTTAACAAATTCAGACGATGAACGAATTTCAGTATCCGATCAATGGCCGAGACACTATCTCCCAACGTCCTCTGCATACCATTTCCTAGACCACATACACGCCTTATATTTTGGAAACCATCACAGTCTAGCAATATATGTCTTACTGTGATGGTTTCTCTACAAAACTCGCACCGAGGCGGGTAACCACAACCTCTTCTCTACGACTTCTACGTATTGACGACCCCCAAGGACGAACTGTACTTTTAATTACCCTCAATTTGTTACTGCTTGTAGCTGCCCATTCATTTTCCCACTGTAGAAGAATTAAATGTTTTACGTGACAAAGAAAGTCAGACAAAATTACACGTTGAGTGCATGGCGGCAGAAAGGTAATCCTTTGACGCATTATCCGCTACAGTATTTCCAGATATTCCACAGTGGCCAGGAATCCAGATAAATGATAATCTTGCACCTCGTAGTTCAAGTCTATGGACAGAACACAGAACATCTTGAACCAGAGGGTTTACCGAATACATATCCTGGATTGCCTGGAGTGCACTCTTTGAATCGGAACAAACTACGAAATGCAAACTATCGAATTCAATAGTGTTTAGAGCCTTTAAGATGGCAAAGAGTTCGGCTGTAAAGACACTACAAGTTGAGGGTAATCCATACTTATACGTTTCGTCCAGTGAGTAAAATGCACACCCAACATTGTTATTCATCTTAGAGCCATCTGTGAAAATAAATTTAGCAGATGGATATGAACTAGTCAGTCGAAAAAACATAAGTTGATACACAATGTTAGGAGTGTTGTCTTTCAGGCATGCACACAAGGAGAAATCAAAGGTCGGCATATTGATTTTCCATGGATTTTTTTTCCGGCGAAAAACCGTTCAGGTTATAATCGCCGTCACGAAAAATGAAAATATTAAAAAAAAAAAAAAAAAAATGTACAACATTTTACTTAAGAAAAAAATAACAAAAACAACAACAAACAATAACAGTAAAAATAAATTAAAAATTTAGATAACAGATATAGATATATTACACTTAAGAACTAAATAACAATAAATAATGAATAAAATTTAATAACAACTCGTAAAAGTATGCATAAACATAACAGAAATAAAGTTTTTAGATTAAATAAATAAATAATATAACACAAGAAATAACAACTATATAAATTAAATTTTATTTAAAACATTCAGACGATGAAGGAAGTCTAGAACCTTTTTTTTTCCGCTACTGTTTGCTGAATGTCTTGATCGGTCGTTGATCCTGAGTTCACTGGACTGGTATCGCTAACGTTTAGTTGTATTCTAGAAAGTGCGTCAGCGTTTTGATTAAACTTGGCCTTTTTATACACTATTTGGTAATCGTATTCTTCTAATTTAAGTCTTCACCGAAGAAGTTTAGAATTTGGTTCTTTGACTGAAAAAAGCCATTGTAAAGGTTTATGGTCCGAATAAATTTTGAATTTTCTTCCGTAGATACAGGACCGAAAATATTTAGTTGCCCATACTATAGCAAGTAATTCCTTTTCTATCGCCGAATAATTGACTTCGCTATCACTTAACGTTCGACTCGCATAGGCTATAGGTAAATCAGCTCCGTTTTTATTTTGGCTAAGCACTAATCCGATCGCAAAATTACTAGCATCCGTAGTTAAATTAAATTCTTTTTCAAAATCTGGATATTGTAACAAAGGTTCATTAGATAATATATTCTTGCAAGTTTCAAAACAGTTTATATAATTTGGATCGTCTATTTTAATTGTTGCACCTTTTTTCAAACAGTTTGTAAAAGGTTTAGTAATTCCAGCAAAATTTTTAATAAATTTTTTATAATATCTCAATAGACCTAAAAATCCCTTAATTTGTTTGGTGGTTTTTGGAATTGGGTAGTTTTTAATTGCTTTCACTTTATCTGGATTTGGTTTGACACCTTCTGCTGTTACTAAGTGACCTAAATACGCTACTTCTTTTCTAAGAAATTCGGTTTTGTCTAACTGAATTTTAAAATTTACTTTTCTTAGTCTGTCAAAAACTTCCCTAAGTCTTTGTATGTGTTCTTGGAGACTAGTCGAATAAATTATGACGTCATCTAAATATACTAGGCATGTTTCATTTTGAATTCCCCTTAAAACATTGTTCATAATTCTCTGAAATGTGGGAGGACTGTTTTTTAGACCAAAAGGCATTCTTAGGAATTCGTAATGTCCGGTTTCTGTTGAAAATGCTGTTTTTTCTACACTGTCTGGGTCCATTTCCACTTGATGAAATCCTGAAGCTAAGTCCAATGTCGAGAAATATTGAGATCGTCCTAATTTGTCTAAAATATCTGTTATGTTCGGTAAAGGAAATCGGTCATCAATTGTTTTTGAGTTTAGGCCTCTGAAGTCTATTACTAGTCGAAATTTTTGTTTACCGGAGGCGTCCTGCTTTTTGGGTACAATCCAAACTGGAGAGTTCCACGGGGATTGAGAAGGTTGAATAATTCCCTGATTCAGCATATCATCAATTTGTTTGTTAACTTCGTTTTTATAAATTTCTGGATATCTGTAGTTTTTAGAATATACGGGAATTTCGTCTGTGGTTCGAATTATATGTTTTATTTGATTAGTGAAGGTAAAGTTATTTCCGTCAACATGAAAAATATCTGCGTACTCTTGTACTAATTTAGTAATGGCAATTTTTTCTTCCGAATTCATGTGTTCTACTCTAATTTTTGACAAATCAAAAATATTTTTTCGACTTTTGTAAGCAGTCATATTAAAATTAATTCTATTGTCCAATGTTTTTGGTTCATAAATATTGTAATTACTTAGGGGTTCTAATTTAAATCCTTCATTTATAGTCAATTTAATATTTCTTGTTGTGTTGTTAGTAATGGGACAAAGAGCTTCGCCGTTACGTACTGTTACTAAACATTGAGGAATTTCTAACCCATTTATTTGTTTATATGCTAACACTCCTTCACCGTTATTGATATTATTTACTGAAATTTTCATAATTTGACTGGTTCTAGCTTGTACTATGTAACTTGAAATTTGTTGTTTAACAGAGTCTGTTCTTTTTTGTGATACGTCTTCTTCCGTGTTAAAATAATGAATAGGAATCTTCTTACCACACAAGTAGTATTAATTGACAGTTTGGGGCACCGGGCAAAGGTCACTTCTGGTCATACTAGTCTTTCTTCACGCTGTTGTGTAAACAAAGATAAGAGATAAAATGAGGTTTAAGTAAACAATAGATAAAAAGTAAACAAGATTAGTCATAGTGACAGTTCAGGGCATTAGTCATAGTGTCAGTTCAGGGCATTACTCATTCTGTCGATGACGTCATACGATAGAACGGCGTCTGGGTAGTTCAGGGCATTAGTCATAGTGACAGTTCAGGGCATTATTCATTCTGTCGATGACGTCATACGATAGAACGGCGTCTGGGTAGTTCAGGGCATTAGTCATAGTGTCAGTTCAGGGCATTACTCATTCTGTCGATGACGTCATACGATAGAACGGCGTCTGGGTAGTTCAGGGCATTAGTCATAGTGACAGTTCAGGGCATTACTCATTCTGCCGATGACGTCAGATGATAAAATGGATACGCGTAAGCTCGGTTTTCGAATAACCTACATAAGAGAATTTAAAGTAAAATATTATTATGTATAACCCTCAGCATGCAGCGATTTTCGATAAGTATCAAATAAATAGAGATACATAAACCATATTTGTTAGTAGAAACAATGGAACCTCTGTTTAAGCATCAATTTACATGCGTCGTGGCGGGGCCGTCCGGATGCCGAAAATCGGAGTTTGTTATAAAATTTTTAAAAAACATGTCTGCGTTATGTAATGTAGAATTTAAAAATATTTACTGGCACTACGCGGTTTGGCAGCCGTCCTTAAATATCGGTAATATGCCGATAATATTTCAAGAAGGCCTACCCGACATGAATTCCGTTGACCCGTCGTCACCAAATCTTATAATAATAGACGATTTAATGCGAGAATCCAATCCTTGATAATTTACACAAATTATAATCCTGATTACTACGATGATATTACACTTTCAAGAAAGTATGAAATAAAAAATCCTGTGTTTAAAGATTTTTAAAAGTCCAAGGTATTTACTTGTCAAGTTTTTGTGACACACACACACACGCGCGCGCGCGCGCGCGACTTACCGTTTACCGTACAAAACGAAAACTTAATTTAAAAATATAAACCTCCTGTAATATGTATGTGTTCTTATTTACGTTACACGCAGTACAAGTGCGCAGACATTCCTGCATCTGGTGTTCCAGCTGTCTTTTACAAACGTAAGTACGAAATTGATTATATATTATTAAACTTCTACTAAGTTTTGATTAAGCTTTACTAGTTTAATATTATGTAAAGAATTAACAAGCAGTTATTATAGTTTTAAAAACTTAAGTTTCACAATGTCGGGTAATAATAAGGTCGTAAGCTCCTACTACAAAATCGTAAACCATTTTCTACAATAACTAATTTAAGTCGTTGAAAAGAATTCGAGTGACAACGCGGTGAAAGCAAATTATTTGAGAAGACTATGTACTTACTGCGGGTGATAATGTTCGAAACTTTCCAATATAGATTACTCATTAAGGCAACGTCCAACTTGACTAAGAGTCCACCGAACAAACGTGTGTACTGACAATGAATAATCAGAGCTTTGAACTTTGAATAAATACCAAATATAGTCTTTGTGACTTTCTTTAGAAATCTATATCGTATGACTGATAATTGTAAATAAGTCCATAATACGATATTTTGTGAAAGTTTGATATCATATATAAACCCAAAATCGTATAGACTACTCATCAGTTGTATCTGGTATTGCTGTGCGTTGTTATTCAAGTCATCCAAGTTATCCAAGTTATCCGAGTTTTAAGTTTTAAGTTTTATCAAGTAGTAGTTAGTGTTCCAAGTTATCAACGTTTTAAGTTTTAAGTTTTAGCAAGTAGTAGTTAGTGTTTCAAGTTATACAAGTTTTAAGTTTTAGGTTTTATCAAGTAGTTTGAAGTATAGTGTTTAGTGTAAAGTGATAGTTTTAAATTATACGTGTAAGTACTTGTACTAACATTTACCGATTATATTTTAATAATGGCTTTTTATACAGATGATATTACACTCTCCGATCTTGTAGATTTATATATGCTAGATCCTGTAGACGGTGTAGAATTTTCTGAGTTTGTCGTTAATAACTTACCACCTCCTCCAAGCACACCGGATGTTGTTGACGATTCACCAACACCGATTTTACCACCTCCATCCCCGTTTGCGGACGTACCCGTTAGCCCACAGCCTCACTGTAGCCGCGATATACAAGCTGGTGAAGGTCCAGAACCTTTTGAAATAATCAGTAACGTTCAAAAATCGTACTCCAAATTTAAAACTAACACAAATGAAATAACCCTTAAATTTAGAGACCTAACGGAAGGTGAAAACGTAACGGAATGGCTGAAAGAAATGATTGATTCACTAATTAATTTTATTAAATCCAGCATAGATAACGAAGACAAAGTGGGCCTTACTGTAAGCAATTCCGGAAAGCCTGAGCAAAAACCGATCGGGGTTAGTATTAGAAAAGCCGGTCAATTAAATTCAGAAATAATCCTCCAAACAATTGAAAATGTGATCCAGAGCAACGACACTTTTTTTATTGACGGACCCATGCACGTGAAATGTGTCCATGTAGAAATGCCGCGCGGCGGAGCTCGCGGCAGAGGGAGAGTCGATTACACGTCATCGTTTTCTGATTTCTGCCGAAAAAAGAAAGGAATAATCGTTATAAGCAATGAAAGAGATAATCTATGTTTAAGCCGTGCATTAGTTGTAGCACTAGCCCACGTTAAAAAAAACGAAAGTGACGCTAATTTGAAAACATACAATGAAATAAGAAGGGGTTATCGTTCTATGCAGAAAACAGAGGCCATACGATTATGCGAATCTGCAGGAGTAGACCTAACGCACGGAGCCGGAATCGAGGAAATAAGACTGTTTCAGAATTACCTCAACAATTTTACAATTACAATTTTTACCGATAGACGTGGGCGTGAAACTATGTTTGAGGGTCCGGCTGGAAGAACTAATTTAGATTTAATCTACGGTGACGGTCATTTCAACGTAATTACTTCCGTAACTGCAGCATTTACGACTGCATATTATTGTAGAGATTGTAAATTCGTCTACAGCGTTAAAGAAGCGCACAAGTGCCCTCTAAAGTGCCCATCCTGCTTACACGCACCTATCTGTTCTAATGTTGAAAAAATAAAATGTAATAACTGTAACAGGTTCTTCACCAGCCGTGAATGTTTTGGCAAACATATTCAAACTAACCCCGGAAAAAGTAGGTCTACCTGTGATCTAGTGAAATGCTGTACCAACTGCAACAAAACACATTCACTAATAAATAGAAAACATAAATAAGTGTGCAACGAGGTGTACTGTAGCGTGTGTTTAAGTTACAAACCTTCCGGCCATCTTTGTTTTATGCAAAAAGACAAAAAAAGTCAAAAATCTCAGGCTAATAATACATTCCTGTATGTATTTTATGATTTTGAGTGCAGGCAAGATTCGTGTTTCCAATCCCGAGCTAACACTTATGAACACACACCAAACTTCTGTGTTGTTCAACAAGTTTGCCACAGCTGTATTAATACAGATAACGAGATGTGCTCAACGTGCGGATTAAAACAGCACACCTTTAAAGGAGAACACACGTTAAAACACTTTATGGAGTACGTAACATTGCCGAGGAACACTTTTTCAAAAATAATTCTAATCGCCCACAACATGAAAGCCTACGACGGACAATTTGTCCTGAAATACATGACGGAAATATTTAAATGGACACCCGAAGTTATAATGACCGGCTCAAAAATACAAATGATAAAGTATGGAAATATAAAATTAATTGATTCATTCAACTTTTTCAACGTTCGACTAAGCGCGCTACCAAAAATGTTTAACTTAGATGTAGAAAGTAAAGGGTACTTCCCCCATTTCTTCAATACAGCAGAAAATTGGGAGTATAATGGTGAACTTCCACCCCCCTCAACGTATGGGCACGACCAGATGGGAATAGAAGACAGGAAAATATTCGTTGATTGGTATGAGAACGAAAAAGCCAAAAACAATATTTTCAATCTACAAGGTGAATTGGAGAAATATTGCACCCAAGATGTAATTATCTTAAAAGCAGCGTGTCTGAGGTTCAGAGAACTGTTTTTAAAAGAAAGCCAAATTGACCCCTTCTTAGAAAATGTTACAATCGCTAGTGCGTGCATGAAAACATTTAGAAAGCTTTTCCTCGCTGAAGAAACAATAGGTATTATACCGGCAGGTGGGTACAGATTGGGGGACAAACAGTCGTATGCTGCAATCTCTTGGCTATCTTGGGAAGAACACGAACGGGGTATCTCCATTCAGCACGCAGGTAATGGGAGAGAGAGACGAATCAATAATTATAAAGTCGATGGCTATTATGAATCAGGTAACGATAAAATCGTTTTTGAATTTAACGGGTGTTTTTACCACGGCTGCCCACAATGCTACAAAAACAGAAACTCTCCCATACACAACTACCCGGACGAAACGATGGCATTACGATATGAAAGGACGCAACGTAAAAAACATATACTTGAAAGTTATGGCTACAAAGTGATTGAAATGTGGGAATGTTGTTTTAATATTAAAAAATTAGAAAGACCGGAAATAAAAATGTTTTTGACAAGGACGATGGGGACAATGTCTGAACCACTAGACCCCCGAAATGCTTTTTATGGAGGACGGACTAATGCTATTAAACTATATCATGAAGCAGATGTGAACAACGAAGAAATTATAAAATATCTAGATGTTTGTAGCCTGTATCCCTGGGTGTGTAAATACGGTACATTTCCTGTCGGGCACCCTGAAATAGTTTTCGGGGACGATTGCCCGCAAAATTTGGACGGAATTGAAGGTTTGGCCAAAATAACGATTTTGCCGCCTTCAAACCTGTATCATCCGGTCTTGCCATACAAAATTCATAACAAACTGTATTTCCCACTTTGCAGAACTTGCGTAGAAAATCACAATGAAAATGAATGTAACCATACGCAAGAACAACGGTGTCTAACAGGAACATGGGTTGTTGAAGAAATTTTAAAATCAATTGAAAAAGGGTACACATTAATAACAATACATGAAGTCTGGAAATATAACACAACTAATTACAACGGCACAAATGGAGGATTGTTCGTTCAATACATTAATAAATTTTTGAAAATAAAACAGGAAGCGTCTGGTTGGCCTAATTGGTGCGATACAGAAGAAGACAAAGCCCAATACTTAAAAAAATTTTATGAACACGAGGGGGTTCAGCTAGAAAATTTTAACATTAGGAAAAACCCTGGACTTAGGGCGCTTGGAAAACTAATGTTAAACAGCTTTTGGGGGAAGTTTGGTCAGCGCGACAATTTACAACAAACGACGTTTGTTAAAACAAGGGAGGAATTGGTGTCTACCCTCTCTAATCCGGGTGTAATAACAAAGGATATACTCCCTATAAATGATGATGTCATGTTGGTTAATTGGGAGTATAACGAAGATGCTATTACCCCGTCATCAAGGTCGAACGTCGTAATTGCGGCCTTTGTAACAGCGATCGCGCGTTTAAAGCTCTACTCTTATCTTGAGGTACTTGGGGAAAGAGTTCTGTACTTTGATACGGACTCTATAATATTTACACAGAGACCTCAAGATGTAGAGCTTAATACAGGAGACTATTTGGGCGACTTAACTGATGAAGTAGAAGAATACGGACCCCGATCTTACATAGATACTTTCGTCAGCGGTGGACCAAAAAATTATGCATACAGGGTACGAGTCCGAGGTGAAGAAAACTTTAAAACTGTATGTAAAGTTAAGGGGATCACATTAAATTTTAAAAACTCCCAAATTATAAATTTCGAGGGGTTAAAATCAATGATAATAAAAAACACACCTAGGGAAATCGTTGTAAATAATCCAAATAAAATCTATAGAATTAGGCACTGTAACGTTGTAAGTCGTCCTGAAACAAAAATATATAGAACTGTGTACACAAAACGAAGAAGAATCGAGGAGTATAACACTGTACCCTACGGTTTCAAAAAACCTCGATTGTGCTAGAGCTCTTGTGAGTCTCATAGCGGTAGGAGACGTCCTCCGTGAAACAGAGCTGCACCCTTTATAAAGTATACTTTATGAAATCTAAACTCGTCTTTACCAACTATTTGAATAAAACGGAAAAGTAAATGCTTAAAACATTTATATTATAGGTCAATATTTTATTCAGTATTGACTCGTAATTTAAACGCAGAAAAAATTTTAACTGTAACGTATTGTAATTTTGTATACTATCTCCAACTACACGGGGATGAGACGTAAAGTTTCAAAATTTCCATTAGTCTTGTTAAAAATGATTTTCACATTTTTTTTGTATACTCATATCCAAAAATAAAGTGATGTTTAAAGTAGTAGTAGTAGTAGTAGTACAACGTAGATCAAAATATTAGAATTAAGAAATCTACTGAATTTCATAAGTCAGTACTGTATGGAATCTAAACTCGTCTTTACCAACTAGCTGAATAGTACGGAAAAGTAAATGCTTAAAACATTTTATTATAAGTCAATATAAAGTATACTTTATAAAGAAATAGGAAAATGCGCGGGAGTAGTGAGTGTATTATTGAGTCATATCGTGGATTCTTATTGTAACTCCGTCTGTCGTCTGTTACATAAAAGTTTAGTTTATCATTTGTTGTAAAAACCATGTCTGTCGTCTGTTATATAAAAGTTTAGTCTGTCTGTTACGCAAATCATGTCTCTCGTCCAAAAATACATTATTCATCCTTTAAATAAATTAAATGTGACTTCTTCCGTTGCAATTTTAAATTATTTGGAAAAATACATAGAGCTTATGATGTTTCATAAATATCGTTAGTTGAATATACAGTATTATGACTTAATAATATGCAAGTATCCGAAACGTAAGACGCCAGAACATTGTATAATAAAAATATCGTAATGCCTATAATCCGTCCTCAGCAAAAGCATACAACTGTATTACAGTATCTAATGTGTTAGAGTTCTTGTTAATGTCATAGCGGTAGGAGACGTCCATCGTGAAACAGAACAACACATATTATAAATCTAGGGGTAGTGAGTATGTCATTAAGCCTGTAAAAACTTTTAAAATGGTGGGGGGGGAATATGCAAATATACAAAACTGGTTTACTAATATACAATAAATACTCCTAGTTTCTCAGATAAATTTTAATTTTTAATTAAATTCATTTGAAAAGTACGTAAATCGGTTAGTTGTTTTAAATAATATTTTAAAACATTATATATATTATAAACGCAGACAAAATTTAAACTGTAACGTATTGTAATTTTGTATACTATCTCCAACTACAAGGGGATGAGAAGTAAAGTTTCAAAATTTCCATTAGTCTTGTTAAAAATGATTTTCACATTTTTTATTTTTTTTTGTATAATCATATCCAAAAATAAATTGATGTTTAAAGTAAATGATTTTCACATTTTTTTATTTTTTTTATTTTTTTTTTTTTTTGTATAATCATATCCAAAAATAAATTGATGTTTAAAGTAGTAGTAGTACAACGTAGATCAAAATATTAGAATTATATAATAGGTGATGCAGTAAATCCTATTACAGAAAGTTATCAGCAACACTCGCAATCAGCACGAGTGTGTATACCCATTTTTAAAGTTTGTATTTTGTAAACTTTCGAACATCTTTGTTTTAAATAATATTTTAAAACGCAGAAAAATTTTAAACTGTAACGTATTGTAATTTTGTATACATCTCCAACTACATGGGGATGAGAAATAATGTTTCAAAATCTTGATTAGTCTTGTTAAAAATGATTGTCACATTTGTGTATAATAATATCCAAAGATAAAGTGCTGTTTAAAGTAGTAGTAGTAGTACAACGTAGATTAAAATATTAGAATTATATAATAGGTGATGAATTAAATCCTATTACAGAAAGTTATCAGCAACACTCTCAATCAGCACGAGTGTGTATACTCGTTTTATAAGATCAATGCTTACCTTTTAAGATTTCGAACAACATCTTAGGATATTGTTGTCTATATTTAAAAAGAAGAAAGATGACTGACTTTCTATTTTAATGCGATTACAAGTCCTCTCCAAAACTTGATCAATGCTCACCAATGTTAAGTTGGTAATTTAATTTCATAAATAATCTTTTTTTCTTAAAAATTGCTACACACATATACTATACAGGATCTATCATATTGTCTAAAATGCTGCTAAACTCTACATTCTATACAAAGTGAAGTGTTAGTGTATTTAAAAGTGAAAATGAAGATTGGTGTATTAATCTTTAGACTTTAATATTAATTAATGTATTTAGGATTAGTATTTATTGGATTTAAAATTGAATTAAAATTAGGACGTAAAATAATATTAAGTTGTGTGATGAACTGTGTTAATTTAATTACATTATTGTGTGCATGCCTCAGAACTAGACTTAGATGTTATATATATATAGCTGTATTAATGTAGTATGTAGCAATATAGATGTAAGTAATGTAGATAGATATAAGATAGGCTAAAATTTAATATGTAGTTTGTATTTAAAGTAAGTTAGTTATAATGCATGTTAGGTTAGGCGGGGAGTGAAAGCTACCGCCTCCTCGCGGTGCTCCCTGGGCAACATGAATAATGGCGAAACGGTAGCTATTACTAACTTAATATAATAAAGATACAACTATTACATATAGCAGATAATTTATTTGGAGACAAGTAGTATTACAAACATAGGTCAAAGTACAAATTATACAGCGTCTAAGAGACGTTGAATCTCTTCGTCCTCGGGAATTTCGTGTTCACTATCACTTTCACTGTCATCAGAACGTTCTGCGGAATAACGGTCACCAGATTCATAACCACTGTCTTCATGATGTCCCATTCTTATATACATTGGGTACACAAATCTGTACACTGATGAGCGGTGTAGGATGTTGTTTAATGCTAATACACGTTTCACTTGTCCATCGAAATTTGACTCGATGTAGATTCTCCATATATGTGGTGCTTGACAAGGAAAATTGATTATAATTTCTACTTTAGTTTTAATATCAAAATTGTTTATAATAATTTCATGTTTCGAGATATTTAAAATAACATTTATAACTAAACTTCCTTGCCTTATCTTATATTTATTAACTGTAACGTCGTTCACTATGAAATTTGAAATTCTTTTATTCTGTAAAGTAAATCGCGCTTCAATATGTCTTTTAAAATGAATATCGTTTTTCCTTACTGGTAGAGTGAAGACGTGTTGCTGCATCGTTTTAACTGCTCCCTTATTAACTTAAAATCGGACTGACATAAATGTCAGTATTACATACCAACCACTAGATTATCGTGTATTTACTTTACTGTCAAGTACAGAGTTCGTATTCTGGTTTACACGCGGAATATCTGAATTGTTCAAACATTTATAACATTTACTGTTGTTCGTTACTAATACAGACTACTTTCTAGGATGGCCAATTGGTGGGAGGAGGACGTAGACTTTTTCGAGAATCTTCCGTCTAATCTTCCGTCTTCAGTCGACAATTGGTGGGAGGAAGACCGAGAATTCTTCGAAAATCTTTCAGTCCCCTCAAACGTAAATGAGGACAGCGAAACGGAATGCGTAAGTTTACCACAACCGTTTACCACAATACCGTATTAGTCGACATGTAACATTTCATGTTGCGTTAAGTTAAATGCCATAGTATAACTTAAACACGTTTACTGTTCCAGGAGGAGGAGGAGGAGGTGGTGGAGGAAGATTACACGCACGAGGAGAGGAGGCAAAGGATGATGTCCTTCTCTCCTTCATCGGTAGAGGAGGAGGGGGAAGAGGAAGAAGAAGACGCGGACATCATCGTCATTTCCAGTGACGAGGAGGACGTGGAGGAGGAACCAGCTAATACGAGCGGGGATCGTAGCAGCTCTACTACGGTGTTCGTTAGTAGAGTCATATACGACGCTTTAAGAAATATTGTACAAGCCGTTCGTAACGGCTACTCTATACGGGTGGAGGGTGATGATGGGGATGTGGAGGAGGAGGAGGAGGTTGGTCCACCATCACCGAAAAAAAGGAGAATGAAATAAAAAAAATAAAATAAACATTTTTTATATATACGAAGTCTTTTATTTTCCATTCTCATCATTCTAATAATCAATTTTAAAGTATTGTAAGTAATAACAATGACATGCCGAATACAGGTATATTGGTAATAATTAATAATTATAAAAAGATTTGTTTACATTTAAAATTCATACATTCATTTCTTTATAATACAAATGTATCTTAAAGTAGTTCAAAATCATATTTATACACAAAATTTTAATTTCTGCTAAAATCAAGTCTTGGTGTATTTGGTTAGATTCAATTTTTAAATCACTCACGTCCATTTCTTCAAAATATTTCACTAAATAGTTTTTTATTACGGAATCGTCTTTCGTTGAGTCACTTGGTACGTTTGCTAGTAAATAACACACAACTTTATTCTTGATATCTTGAAAGTAGTTATAGACGAGTGACGATCTAAGAGAACACAACTGAAAATAACTGGAGATACAGCTCGACATCTGGAGTATACCTTTCCACGTTGGCTCCTGTATAACCAATGTGTTTGGTAAGTAAAGGTGAGGCTGAATACAAAGTAGTTCACGGATTAAAATAGATCTCTTGCCGTAGACCATTTGGAAAACAACTTGGTGTTTATCTAAATCGAAATTTTCGAAATTCTGTTTTCTTCCTTCAAAGTTAGAAATGTATTCATATTTTTGTAGTAAAGTGTTCCATTCGTTAATATTGAGAGATACCCCACTTTTTGAGTCAGATTTTCGTATTTGCAATCTTGGTTCACACATATTTTCAATGTCTAAACCAATTGTAGTTGATTTAGTTTGACTCTTATTCAGAGAATACCAAGTATTTAAAAGTAGAGGTGACAAACATCTGTTGGTTCTTTTCTTTTCGGTTGTATTAGTAGTGTCTACTTTTTCCACTTCTTCCGAAAGTACAGTTTTACTACACTTACTTTTCTTGCTTCTTTCGTACGGTGTACGTCTTTTATGCGATTTGGTCTCCATTGTATTCGAAACTGAGAATGCGTCTTTATAAAACCTGTGTTTTATATACCGGTAAAATAATGACAACGCGCATGCGCGCCCTCTTATCTTAGACTGCAACAATGTTGAGTCATACTTGACCACATGTTGTTATTTCCAAAAGTATTGTTAAATAAACAGCATATTTTTAAATCGTTATCATATGTACTGGATGAAAACAGAGATAAAAAAATGTTCAAGCGACACACCAAAAGACTTAAAATATAAAAACATAACGCAATACTGGCCGCACACTGTAGACGTTAATCCTTGTAGTTGCGTTGAATTAAATTTACTTGTAAGTGAATTTCTTTTTATGAAGGAAAAATGTGATAGTCTTGTCGGTAGATTTCCGTAACTATCAAAGTATTCCAAATCTCTGTTGCAGTTAATAAAAACCGCCACCCAATGGCGTCCAGCTTAGTATGTGGGTCTGTGTTTATAACAATAGTACTAGGCGTCCCAACGTTCATCGGCAACTGGTCCGCTGCGTACACCCCGTAGTGAAGTACAGGCAGGCGTGCTAGACAATTTCGGATCTGATCTGCATTCATCTTGGTGAAGCCAGTTATTTAACATGTTAACATTATTTAAAGCGCACGCAAATCTCTTACCCTTATTATGGCTAAAACAACGTGTGACATCCGCCTTTGAATTCAACACTTTAAGTGACGGGCATTCCAGATCTTCTAAATTTATAACTCTTATTCGTAACAATTTCTCAATAAACAAACACTTTTCTTTACCCTTTGCGTAGACAGTAGTAATGTCTTCGCGTATTAATTTTAAGTCTTGTATAAACGATCCGTAACTAATTGAACCGTCGTCCCATTT
The DNA here is from genome assembly GCA_022606455.1 of Callitettix versicolor. Classification (NCBI taxonomy): domain Eukaryota; kingdom Metazoa; phylum Arthropoda; class Insecta; order Hemiptera; family Cercopidae; genus Callitettix; species Callitettix versicolor. Next base: position 27,434 of record JAJIZJ010000077.1, on the reverse strand, counting down.
TAAACCGTGATAATTATAAGTCAACCAGCTACACTCTTTTTTTCTATTTTTTGTTAAATTAGAGAACTCGTAAGGCGGTCCAACGATCCAGTGCTGCAACCACTTGCTGTTAACAGAAATAACTGCAAACTCTTTTATTACATAACATCCCGAGTTGTCCCGAAAGCCTTGAAAATCCGCAACCGCACCCATTTTTTAGTCTTTCCACTCACACTTTCACTACTTACAGTAAACTGGTTGAAAGAAAGCACTCTTTCCTTATATAGCGTATCTAATTTCCAAAGTCCACGATAACGTTCCTATTCTTATCAATTTCGATTACGTTGTCAAACTCTCCGTATACGATACAGTTTATTGTTTCAGTTAGTGCTTCTTCAAATCTCAATTCGATTCTTAAACTTCCGTGACGGATTAAATTCCAGTGTGACATCGTGTTTGCCGAAAGATCGGGTGTTAAATCGAAGGCCATTAAACAGTTACCGTCAGGGTAAGTGTTTCTACCAATTTCGTTACCTTCATTCATAAAATGTACCCCTGTCCCGGAAAACAATGTATTGTAAGCGTGAATATATAATTTATTTGTGACGTAATCGGGCTGTAGCGGTTTTGAGGGCAACTGATGTCCGTCGACGTAGAGTGAGAAGAAATTAACTTTGTAGTGCTGGAAGTTGAACGGGTTTGTTGTAAAATCTTTATTGAACGCTCTATTGCTAACAAAGCCCACAATCACTCGTTTTGGTAACTGACCTAAAAACACATTGTCTAGTGTTTTCCCTTGAACACCTGTAGGGATTGTAAGAGCTTTAACTTCTACTTTTGTAACGGGATATTTTGCGGTGCCATGTAATAATGTTTTACTGTGGGCTAGTAATTCTGAAGGGTTAATTTTAATTCGTCTCACGTATAAATTAGACTCCTGAATATGGACCTTGTAACCAGTAGTACTCGACATTAAACTATAACCATCTCTCGAACGCACTAAACGTATACGTAATTCTACACCGTTTAAAAGAAATTTTTCTTGGTTGAAGATATCTGCGTGTATGTGCCCCAACATATCAACAGGTTTACTTTCTGTTGTAAATTGCCTCCTTTTTACAAGACCTGAATTAGCGTCCGCCGTATCGTCCATGTGTCCGCTAGTATCTGTGTACCAGAGACATGACGTGAGGTGAGATTTTTTAGCTGCGGGTCCGTAGTTTAAAAGAGATTCTATATAACAGCGATAAGGGTAGGTGTTCCCCGGTGGTGAAACCAATTTTTGGTTTAAATATACGTCTACTTGGCTGAATAAGGAGTGCATCCAGTTATTTACGGGCCCAACTTTATCTGTTGTCTCCAAATTGCCCCCACTTGTCTTCACAATACTTGCTTTGATGTTGAGCATAGTGTGCGATAAATCTAAGTATTCGTCTCCCTGACCGGGTACTACAAATTCTATGGGCGCGTCATCGGTTAGAGAAGATAAAGGTTTGTACTGTATCCATTCCCCATTTTCTATGCTAGTCTGTGTCGGTGGCAGAGAGAATAAGTCTAGTTCGGACTTTACGCACTCGCAAGACTGGTTATGAAGAAAAGCCATTGTTAATTAAAGATGTCGGACTTTGATAACTTAATTTTTTTATGTCTTCTTTTAACCTTTTTATTATTTTTTCTTGATTTCTTAATATTTTTCTTCTTTATTCGTTTCAACTTTTTCTTTGAAGCCCGCTTCCTAAGGAGCTTGTTGAGTGACTGAATCGTTACAGCTTTACGTTTCGTTTTATATCCACTCCCGCCCATGAGGGAATCAATTTTCATGTCTGCTTTCCGTTTTAGGTTTCCTGTAAATTCTTTCACTCCTGATTGGAAGGCGTCTTTAGGATCCCCTGTACGGGCAATGTCCGACAGCATTCCGATTCCAGATTTTAAGGCTTCTTTACCCAACGTCTTCATCCCTGATTTAATCAATGGCGTGACTGTTCGAAATAATCCGCCTAAAAAACTACCTATTCCATGACCTTTTTGGTATGGTGACCCACTGTATACAACGCTGACCCCGGTACCCAATTGGTTTTTATAATACGATAAATACGGATCTCCCAAATTAAGTCGATTCATTTTGTTTCGATCGAAAATGTAGTTTAACACACGAAGTTCCGAACGTGAATGGTATTGCATTTCCAAACTCGTCTCTTATATCTATCTCTAAGTTTTCAAAATGTGTACGCATCACAGGTACGTAATGTATTTTGGAAAACGTAAACGTTTTGCTCGATCCGTAATTGTAGTTAGTTGTATCGATATTAATTATTCTAAGCAAAGGCGCTACTATGTCGCCAATTAGTTGAGGCTCGATGACGTCACAATAAACATACATTTGAGGTGGAACACCCAAGCGTACATCACACGGTCTAAGGGACGTTCCACCTAACATTCCGTCATTTTTAGATGGTTCAAATCCTAATTGTAACGCCAATTTAGTCGAAAACTCAATGTTTATAACCTCACTTCTCACGGCATTGATTGTAACGTGGTGAGTTTTATGGGAATATTCAAAACGTATATGTTGATTTATAACTGAATTGTTATTAAGCGCTCCAATAAATGTTTCCACCGTATTGTAGGTGGAGGGTTCCAATTTCGTAAATTTCAAATCGTGTACATCTTTATCTTTATCGTGGGTGTATATAAAGATATGGTTATTCCCTTCTGTGACTGTTAGGAAAGTACACGGGTAGTGCATTTCAACAACCCCGACTTCCCATTCTCCTTTTAGATTAATTTGTTTCGGAATTTGTGTAGAATATTTTGTTGTAGTATTTGACGGGAAATACGACATTGAACTGTTACTTGGCAGAGTTAAGTAAAATGAGGTGGTGTTCATTTTTTAATATTCACAAGACTTGATGCTTGAATCCAAGAATTAAAAGATGGCGGATAACCTTTCCATTTAACGAGTACCTTCATACTGCGTCCTTTCCCTTTCGTATCGATTATTTTATCTATTTTATATATTTTATTTTGATTAATTGTAATTTTTTGTAGTTCTGGTTCGTAAAATGTTCCTTCTACAGTTTCCCCCTTCAAATCTTCTAGTTCGTATAGAGGTCGCGGGCGCTTTATAACCTTCTTAATTTTAAACAACTCTTCACTCCACTTTGATTCATACCCTTTTTCGAAATAACCTTTTTCCATTACAATTCTGACAATTTCTCCAATTTTAAATTTTGGTGTAACAGTAGGTGGTACTTTTTTGTATATATTATTCCACACTTGTAAAATATTAGATTCGTTCACCTTACTAGGAGCAATTTTAATCGTCGAATGTTTTGCGTTATTATAGGCTTCTATTAAATCTTTCAGAACATCGACGTATCTATAAGTATTTTTATAGGTTAGGTAGCGCCACATCCTAGTTTTGAGTGTTCTATTAAACCGTTCAACCACTGCCGCTTTCACATCGGGGTTCCGTGTTGTCGAATAACTTATACCATTCTCTTGAAAATATTTTTGAACAATTTTAGAAGTAAATTCTGTTCCTTTATCTGTTTGTATACATTGCGGTTTCCTTTTAGACGTTTTAAAAATATTCTCAAACGCTTCCCTAACCGAAGTACCGGTTTTATTTTTTAACGGTTCTGCAAATGCATATTTACTGAAAAGATCAATAACTGTCAGTATATAATTAATTCCGTCGTTATATTTTGCTAGCCCGCGCATATCATTCAAGTCGGCTTGCCATAGCTGATCAATGTTGTTTACGATATACTTATTTCTGAGGATTTTTTTTCTAACTTGCTTATGAAGAGTGTATGTATCCTGTGATTGTAACCATTCTCTGATTTTATTAGGCTTGTATTTGTGTTTCAAAAATTGTATCACGCCTTGGGCTCCAGAAAAACCGGCAGGGTGAGACGGATCGTAATATATCTTACTAAGGGCTTTGTCCATGTTATGGGGAAAACGTATCCCACTTTGTTGTGGTGCCTTGTTGTGGTATCCCCAGCGTGGTGCCTTTACACGCTGTGACTGCGGTTTTCTAATTCTGGGGGTGTATGGTGGGGTTTCGGGTTGTCTGTACTGCGGTCTGTAATACATTGGATCTCGACTTCTAACACTTGATAATTTTATATCTTTTTGATCCAACAAATCACGAACTTCCGGGTTCCCTATATAACTTCGGGGAACATTATTCCTTTTTAAAGCATCTATAAACCGATTCCAGCCTGGAGGGTTCATAGTTTTTCTAGGTCTTAATACATCGTTAAATAGATCCACTATATTTGACCCAGGAATCTCGGCACCATCTATACTAACAACGCCCAGTGTATCCCATTTTATTGAACTGTCTTGTGAAATACGATTTAAAAGATTCTCTGCATTTTTCTAAACGTTCTAGGAATTGATTCCAAAATTTCCGTTTGGTTGGTTATTTCAAAATCTTGATTACTTTTATCATTACTTTTCTCGCCTATCGTAAGTTCAATAGGTTTTCTCCGCTGTTCGGTAAAATGAAGGTAGACTTAAGACTTGGGTACTTTAACCATTTTTCACGATCGTTTAGTTTTGAATTGTATAGAATCTCTTTCATTTCTTTATCAAGATTTCCAGCTACATCCACATTTTCGTTTTCCTGTAATCTCTGTACAAAGTCTTGAGGTAATATTACCATTTTCTTAGCGTGCTCCATTTACTTAAACAAATGCTGTAATACAGTGCTCAACACGGGTGTAATTAATAACGGAAATAGGCTTCCACCTTTTTGAATAATTATATACTTCTTTTTCTTCCAATTGCTGCCTTTCTTTACTAGTTTTCTAAGGATGTGTTTATAACGAGACAATTTACACTTCTGAGGTTTCGATATCAGGACGTTTCCTTTTAAAACATTATATGCACACTCGCATATAGTTTGAATTAAATTGACGTCGGCTGATTTCAAAAATGTTTCCTTCTAGCCTGTTTCATTTTTAGTAAAGCGCGTAATAACAACGCATCGTCTTTTACTGAGCGGGACATGTTGACAAATGATATCCGATACAGTACGTCTATGACTTTTATTTATTTTTAGGAACGTATACAAAATTATATTTATCCGTCGGAAATATGCAAGTCCTAATTCTCAGGTCCTCCGATGTTGACTGTTTCATATCAAACAACAAATATCCGCGAGGCTCTCGCGTCGCGTCAATGTACGCTTCTTGTACAAATTTTGGGTTTTCTGGAAAAACTTGTTGGGCCAGGTGCCTAATTTGACTCTTATCACGCGGGTTTTTAAAATAAACAATATAATGAGCGTTGAGGGAAATATCTCTTTGCCCTTTGCCTTGATGAAATAGATTTTGTGTAATAAAAAACACGCTAATGTTTCGATGGTGGCTTCCTTTAGTAAATATATCGACAACGCTAGCCTTGGATTCTCGCATTAAATCGTCTATTATTATAAGATTTGGTGACGACGGGTCAACGGAATTCATGTCGGGTAGGCCTTCTTGAAATATTATCGGCATATTACCGATATTTAAGGACGGCTGCCAAACCGCGTAGTGCCAGTAAATATTTTTAAATTCTACATTACATAACGCAGACATGTTTTTTAAAAATTTTATAACAAACTCCGATTTTCCGCATCCGGACGGCCCCGCCACGACGCATGTAAATTGATGCTTAAACAGAGGTTCCATTGTTTCTACTAACAAATATGGTTTATGTATCTCTATTTATTTGATACTTATCGAAAATCGCTGCATGCTGAGGGTTATACATAATAATATTTTACTTTAAATTCTCTTATGTAGGTTATTCGAAAACCGAGCTTACGCGTATCCATTTTATCATCTGACGTCATCGGCAGAATGAGTAATGCCCTGAACTGTCACTATGACTAATGCCCTGAACTACCCAGACGCCGTTCTATCGTATGACGTCATCGACAGAATGAGTAATGCCCTGAACTGTCACTATGACTAATGCCCTGAACTACCCAGACGCCGTTCTATCGTATGACGTCATCGACAGAATGAGTAATGCCCTGAACTGTCACTATGATTAATGCCCTGAACTACCCAGACGCCGTTTTATCGTATGACGTCATCGACAGAATGAGTAATGCCCTGAACTGACACTATGACTAATGCCCTGAACTGTCACTATGACTAATCTTGTTTACTTTTTATCTATTGTTTACTTAAACCTCATTTTATCTCTTATCTTTGTTTACACAACAGCGTGAAGAAAGACTAGTATGACCAGAAGTGACCTTTGCCCGGTGCCCCAAACTGTCAATTAATACTACTCACACAAGATTAGCTTATTATTTATAAAATCTAAATGTATTCCCAAATCTTTAATGTTATCCAAACCTAACAATAGATCAAATTGTTTATGGAAGTCAAAGAGGTAAAATTTCATTTCCTTTTTAAATAACAAAGGTAGTTTACAACTAAAGTTTTCTCTTGAAACGCCATTTGCAGTGGTTACTTCAAAGGGTTCTTTAATTATACTTGTTTTAAAACATTCTAGGCCTAATGATTTTCTTATAAAAGATCGTGTACTACCTGTGTCGATTAATATTTTAAAGTTAGTATTCGGATCGTATATAAAAGGTAAGTGATTGTTATCACTCCTCAGATTCATTATCGAAAATCGGTTCCTGAGTTGGTCATCTCTAAAAAATTATTCTCTTCGGATTGTGAGATTAAGTGGTTATCTTCACAGTCTTCGTCAGTGTGGTTGTAGTCAAAACATTGTTCTTCCGAATTCTCGTCTGTTACATTCTGTTCTGATAAGGAAATATTAGGTATTTGCCTCGTCAGTTCGTACATCGCGTGGTCATCGCTTTCTTGGTCAACCTGCTTGCCGGTCATCTGGTATAACTTATTTTGTCTAATCGCGGTGCCCGTTTGTCTAATCGAAATGCTCATTGGCGTGGGTCGATAACTTTGATCTGCTTTTGGAGTATAATTAGTTACGAAATGTTTTTGTGTCTGATTGTAAAGTTGTCTGTGTCCATAGTTAGAATTGGGTTGTGGTGGTTGATGCAATTGTTTGTAAGGGTTTTGTTGAGACTGATGGTTAGGTATTGGTTTACGGATTGGCATATATTGGTTTTTTGGTGGAATGTTGGAACGGTTTGTTTGGAATAATCCGTTTTTTTTAAACTGGAAATCGTTTGTAAGCATGTTAAGTGCCTCACCCAAAGTTGTGGGATTTTTCGTTCTCATAAGAGAACCTAATGGTTCCTGTAGCCCTCTTAATAAAACTCGTAGAGCTAATTTTTGGACGTACTCGCATAGTACCAAATGGTTGACTACTTCTTTATTTACAAAATATGCTATTTGCAGGTTTAACAATTTTTGTATTCTGTCATAGAATTTAAATGGTGATTCATTGACTTCTTGTTTTAGTTCAGCCATTTCGAGATTTAATGTAAAGCAATCTCTTTTGTCTGAATAACAAGATAAAAGTGTTTTCCTTACATCTAACCAAGCATAACTATTAGAACTTACAACTAATTCTAAAGCAGATCCTTTTAACTTAGCTAAAATCGTTGACATCAAATATTCATTTTGAAAGTCTTCTGGATTACTAGCTACATAAAATTTAGCAACTATTTTGTCACAAATTGATATGAATCTACTTAACATTGTAGGTTCTCCAGAATATTCCGGAATCATATCTAGATATTCCTTCTTTAAAACAGGAGTTGCCATTGTAAAAATTTAATTTAATTATTATTTAAAGTTAAAATGTTATAAATAACTAAGGATAATGTATACAGATTCACAAAGGTTATTCTTCTTTGAATTACTTACAAAATCCAAAACTCTATGCTCATTGCGTGATGCACTGAACTTTTACACAATTATTTCACTTCACTTTGGTTCGGATGTAGATGTTCACTCTACGGTTGCAAATATTCACTTTGCCGATTGGTTGTGTTCAATTTAGTACCTAACCTAGCTCAGTTTCTAGTAGGGTAATGTATGTTATGGATAATAGTAGTAATAGGAAAGTTGTATTTTTATTTGTCATGTTCATACACATATATACACTTTTTAGGTTAAGGCAATATTGTATTTGTATCTTGCTTTTTATTTTTAAAATATGTACACACTCACACACACACACACACACACACACATATATATATATATATATATATATATATATATATATATATATATATATATAATATCGCGGGTTAAAGAATTGTTGAATACTTCTTAGGTTAAGGACATATTGTATCTGTATCTTGCTTTTTATTTTTAAAATATATACACACACACACACACATTTATATATATATATATATATATATATATATATATATATATTGTTGTTTCATTCTACCCCCGATCCACCAGAGTGTTAAAGTAGCTTAGATAAGACACATATTAACATCGACTGTTCAAACAAATAAAGCGAAGATGATGTGTCTTACGCTTCGTAGTCAAAGAGAGTGTACGCAGTGGTCCGAACAACGGGCACGAGCGTCTTATTTTAATATTCACGAGTGCAAGCAATGGTCCGAACAACGGACACGAGCGACTTATTTTTTAGTATTCACACAGAATACAAATTAAAAATCAAAATTATAAATCGGCGGTCCGAACGAGCCGCCCATCCTGAAACCAAAACACACACACACACACACACACACACATACATACGGAGGACACCACGTTTTGGGCGAGGTTACACCTACATTTTAAGAATACAAAATAGTTTGGGCGAAGTTACACCTACATTTTAAGAACACAAAATAGATATATTCAGTAAGTATGCCTGCTTCTACTTCTTCTACTTCTTCGTCTTCTTCTTTGCTCGATGTTTTCAACTCGATAGTGCCAAAAGACATAGAAACAATTTCAATAAAGGATTTATTTATCGGGAGAAAATATTGCATCAAGGAAGCTTCGTTGATAAAAACTAGATTCGGGAGTTCGATTCTGCTGTTGGTCGACGTAGACGGAGACGAAAAAAAAGTATTTCTACCCAAGAGATATTCGGCGATCCTTACGGAGGCGCAGATTAATGAACTAGTTTCCAAGGAGTTGGTGGTTACGGAACACACTGGAAACACCGTGAAACTGGAACTACATTAGTCCTGAGTCATCGATTATTTTCCGAGGGGAGGCTACAAATTTATGGTTGGTAGTCACCGTTGTAAGCGTGCTTGGGGCTTCCTTCCTTGCTAAAAAAAAAAGACACATATACAAGTAAAATTTTTAATTTTCTAATATTCTAGTTTAAACTTCTTTTTTTTTTAATTAATTATTATTTATTTCTTTACAGGACTAATGTATAATCCTCAGAAACTTTTTCAATTAAGTGCTATACAAGTTTGTGCTCAAGTCGTAATATCCAACAACGTAGATTTGCTCGAAATATTTGCTACGATTAAGACATTTGAAAATTAACTTCAAAGATTATTTATGGCAAGTGATTTGTGACACCACGAACATTGATTATAATAACATAGACTTTGACAATATCAGTTATAGGGACTTTTTCATGCTCGTTAACCATCCTTTTGAAGTACCTGTGTTTGCCTACGAAACAAACAGTGTGAACGTAATCGAAATCGTTTGTACGCCGTATAAACGTTTATGCCGTGAATGTTTTTGTAAAATTGTTCTATCTCCGGATTTCGATAGTGATAAAATTCCAGAAATTTGGGTTATCACTTACCAAGAAGTGTGTGACGGTGACATATTATTATATACTATTCAGGATAGTACAAAGTGGTGTGAAAAGTGTTTTGTAACTCCTTTATTTATAATAGAAGACTTTGTCGATACGTTACACACAGATTATCGACGACTTTCTACTTTTTTCTCAGAATACTTAAATCGAGAACGTTGTAAAGAGTACATATTAGAGAAACAGAGACAACGTCAAGAACGGTGCACAACACTAAAATTTACTAAAGATAATTTTTTAATAATCGGATTTTACCCTCTGCAATATATATATATTTTTTAAACTGCAGTTTGAAAAGGAAAATGGATAACGAACAAGTGTTACCTACTATCTCAAATGCCGACCACCACCACCAGGAACAAGACAGCCAGACTGTACCCGTCATGGAAAATTCCGTAAGTAGAACCAATCTGTCTGTCTCTCTCTCTCTCTCTCACACACACATACACACACACGCACACGCACACACACTACGAATACACTGAAACTCTGAAAGTGTCTATTTCCAGATAAATACCCTTTATTTAATTAAATTTATATTACTGTATTAGTAACGTTTTTATTTTAAATTATTTTCCTACAGTTTCCGAAAACAACTGACAAAGAAATTGATGCGATGGACGAAGAAGAAGAAGAAGATGATGATGATGCCGATGACGACGACGATGATGGATCGGTGAGGGTGTTGGCGCACACTATTTTGAACGAATGTCTTGCAGAACTACGAGAGATTGTAAACAATTTTGTGATGGCTACCGACACAGCATACTATCGTAAGGACGATACTTTCAGCGTACACGTCTGGCAAAGAAGAGAGAGAGAGAGAGAGAGGAGATCCGATAAAATGAACTAAAATAATAAAAAAATTACAACACTAACCACACACACGCGCGCTTGCGCGTGGACGAAGACCCGTCTTAAAGCTAGATAGTTGTTTTTGCGGGCCCTGAAAAGGGCAATTTTGTACAAGGAGAAGGAGGAGTTTAGTTTTCGGGAGGAGCCCGCTGTTGTTGTTGGAGTGGCTGAGGCTGCTAGGGTTGTTGTTGGAACTGATCAGCCTCTTGCGCATCGGCTAACCCGTGAAAGTTCACGCAGAACCTTCTCCTGAAACCCCGGAATTCTACTCTCTGTGCGTCTTCTGCTTGAACTTCAATGTCCGAGCAGTAGCCTTCGTCCTGTACGTTAGCCATTTAAATGTATAATGAAACGAACAAAGAGAAACTAGCCTGTGTTGTAATCGCGAGAGTAGTGGGGACGCAGGAAACGGATATCCTGTTGACGCGATTAGTTCGCGCATATCAATTCACGAGTTGTGCGAATTGTCTAAGCCTAACAACTTTAACAAATCTTTGTTTTATTTCGAATGTAATATTTTTTTCCACTAGGTAAAGCAATGTATTCTTGTTTCATATTCGCTACTGTTGTTCATAGGCTCTGTGCCCTATGTGGTCATCTGTACGCTTTCAGCCTATAAACACTGTGTGGCACTGTAGACACTAGCCTATATATATACACAGTAGAACGAAAAGCGTGTCAGTATTATTTTTGCATACGGTGTTGTCTACGTTCGCGTAAGTTTTTTATTAATTTTATTTTTAAAATGGCGTCGAACTTTCGTGATCCTTTTTGTTGTAAATATAAATGTTTTGTAGTGCCACGGTGTCATTTTGACGGTTTAGCTTGTACAAAGTGCAATTATTTTATGTACTGCCACTGCAGTTGTAGGAGTGCACAGAAACATACGTGGAAACTTTCTGTGTACAAGACCAATTTCGACGGTTACGCTTGCTGCAAGAAAATCTGCACTCGGTTTACATTTAATGACTTAATCTTTTGTCGCGAGTGTCGAAACACTTGTTTCGATTTTTGTATATGCGTGTTTAGAAATTGCAAAACGCGTAAAAGTTGGTTTGAAGACGGCGACGGTGAAGACGATGACGACAACGGTTTTGACGACAAAGAAACACATGACGATGGTGAGCGTCGACGTTTGAAACAGACGACCGTCGCAGAGAGGGCAGACAATCAATAAAGGTAAATATTTATTTATTTTAATATTTTTCTTTTTTTTTTTACTTTTCAGAATTCAGTCGAATGAGCATTTTTTTTTCAAGCGAAATATTATCGACTTTGCGGTCGAAACCTTTCCTGACTCTTGGTGGTGGTGGTGGTGGTAAAGATATGGTAACGGATGTACATTTCCTGTTTCCTTCATTTCAGATTACACAAAGGCTGCGGATGAGGTCGCGGTGATGATGGTGGGGATTTCAAGTGGTGGGGGATACTGACTATATGCAACACAAACACACGCACTCAAAATCAGACGCCGATACACACGCTGAGGGTTAGGAAGTTTGAAGGATTGTTAGAATGGCTGACCAACCTACAAGACAGCAATTTTCAGTGTACTTGAGGATGACTGTGGCCGAATTAATAAGGTGAGTGTACTATTTTTTTCTTTCAGCTTTTCTCCGATTACTTTTGACAGACTAATTTTATTATTACAAATAATGGTTTTTCTTGCTTTTTCTGTAACAATAACAATTTACAGTACAACTGTAGTAGTAGAAATAACGATTTTCAAGTGGATCGACAGGATCTTTTTGAATATAATAAAATTTAGCTTTTGTCTGTTTAATTTCAAAAATATTTATGTTAATAATGGTATTATTATTATTAATAACGTTTCAATGCTGTTAGCGATTTCTCTAATAATATGTTACTGTCGTTTATATTTGACGTAATAAATTTCAGGTGGATCACCGTTATTTTATTGATTTTTACAGAACATGTTTTTCAGGTTTTTGTTTACTTTCTATACCTTACTATTATTATTATTATTATTATCGGTTTCAGAGAGGCTGTTGAATTTGAAAGGACCCGAAGAGAACAGAATTACGAACATCTGACATTTTCATTTAGAGGGGAATTCCGCGATACCTCAATAAATACGAGAGGATCAAAGGTGAAGGCTGCCGAATACAAGTCAAGGTAGTGCCCAAGACCATTGAAACGGTTTCGGCCTAGGCGTAGCCGAAACACGTCGTCGGTGGCTTCGGACACGAATTATTGTTTTCGGCAAGCTAAACTTCCTCCTCCTCCTCCTCCGTATCCTGAAGATCCGATGGATCTTTCTTTACCAACTTTGAGAAGGATTTTGTCTTCTCCTCCTCCTTCTCCTTCTCTTCCTCCTATTCCTAATTCTGTGAGAAGGATTATGTCTTTTCCTTCTCTTACTCCTATTCCTAATTCTGAACCAATTTTAAATTTGATACCTTTCCTGCCTAAGCAGGAAATCAATAACCAACCTTCTGCAATTCCGCAATACTCTATTGAGCCGGAACTCTCCTTTTCTCCGCCTTCGCCTTCGATCATAGCTTCTTATTTATTGAGGCTATCCGATCCAATTGCGCAACCGTACAACTCTGTAGTGTACATAAAAAAAGTGATAGTGAATACGATTTGCAAGGAATTATGCTTTCGCAAGAAGATTGGGATAATTTGATTGCGCAGTAACAACACTGTGCAACTGCGCAATCGAATCGAGCAATCTTCTTTTTACAGTGTAATGCTTAAATGAGGGGAGTCTACATTTTTTTTAATGTGCTGGTAGACACCGAAGGAAGCGTGGATGGGGCTTCCTTCCAAGGATACACTATCCTTGCTCCGCCCTTTTTATGCAGCTTTTCTTTTTTAAAAATATTATTAGTCAATTTATTCATTATATTTATTAGTCACTTATAATATTATTAGCTATATATGTATATTATAGCTTGTAATAATAAATGTGTATCATATTAAACGTTGTTTTATTTCACACAACACTATCAGACGTTACACCCTGCTGTGTTATGCACACAAGGAGAAATCAAAGGTCGGCATATTGATTTTCCATGGAGGGACAAGACAAAAGGACCTTTCAAACATTGGGGGTAGTTCAATACGTAAGTCTTCAAAAAACCGGGATGTTCTAACGCCAACAGGCGCAGTAGCATGCGGTCGGGATTCATATTGTTGGATCAACTGATTGTGGAAAATTGTATTATAAGCAGGATGCAACGGTTTACATGATAAATTACTTACGTAACTTAATTGTAACTGTTGTCTCCGACGAAAGAGTGATGGTTCGCCAGGCATCGGCGAGAACACTCACGACGGGACTTGAACAGAAAGCACCAGTAACAAGACGGATTGCAGAGTTATGAACGGGATCTAGTTTCTTTAAAATCGATGGTCTAGCAGATGAATATACAATGCTGCCATAATCAATTCGCGAACGAATCACCGCACGGTAAAACATCATCATACAAGTTCTATCAGCGCCCCATCGAGAACCACTAAGCATCCTCAACATATCGAGAATTTTGTTACATCGTAACTTTAAATCACGCAAATGAGGGTTCCATGATAGTCTTTGGTCGAATATTAACCCCAAAAATCGAACAGATGGAATGGTCCGAATTTCTGTACCATCGAGAAATATTTAAGGAGTTCGGATCTGTCGACGGCGACTGAAGGCAATACACTGAGTTTTAGCGGCAGAAAATTTAAACCCAGTAGAATTCGTCCATGACTGCAATCTATTTACTGTAAGCTGAAGTGTTCTTTCAGCTGTGGCCAAACTTCTAGCACCAACATAAATTGCAAAGTCATCCACAAATAGAGAACAGCGAACAGGAGACCGCACATTAGTAGTTATACTATTGATAGCAACGGCAAACAAGGTCACACTAAGTACACTTCCCTGCGGGACGCCATTCTCTAACCGAAAACGATCTGACAATGTAGATCCAAGGCGTACTCTGAAATATCTGTTTGAGAGAAAATTTTTAATAAAACCTAGTATATTACCTTGTATACCCCATGATTTTAATGTATTTAATGTATTCCTCTTCTCCAAGCCATATCATATGCCTTCTCTAGGTCAAAGAATATTGCAACGAGTGTTTGACGTAACAGAAAGGCATTTTGGATTGCAGATTCTAATAAAACTAACTGATCGATGGAAGATCGCCCTTGCCTAGAACCGCACTGGTCCTTAGAGAGTAAATTATTATTTTCTAAATACCAAACAAGACGGCGATTTACCATTTTCTCCACTAGCTTGCATAACACACTTGTGAGAGAAATAGGGCGGTAGCTGTTTGGATCAGTTTTATCTTTGCCTGGCTTAAGAATAGGAATCAGTGTCAGTATTATTTTTGCATACGGTGTTGTCTACGTTCGCGTAAGTTTTTTATTAATTTTATTTTTAAAATGGCGTCGAACTATCGTGATCCTTTTTGTTGTAAATATAGATGTTTTGTAGTGCCACGGTGTCATGTTGACGGTTTAGCTTGTACAAAGTGCAATTATTTTTCGTACTGCCACTGCAATTGTAGGAGTGCACAGAAACATACGTGGAAACTTTCTGTGTACAAGACCAATTTCGACGGTTACGCTTGCTGCAAGAAAATTTGCACTCGTTTACATTTAATGATTTAATCTTTTGTCGCGAGTGTCGAAACACTTGTTTCGATTTTTGTATATGCGTGTTTAGAAATTGCAAAACGCGTAAAAGTTGGTTTGAAGACGGCGACGGTGAAGACGATGACGACAACGGTTTTGACGACAAAGAAACGATGGTGAGCGTGGACGTTTGAAACAGACGACCGTCGCAGAGAGGGCAGACAATCAATAAAGGTAAATATTAACAATATTTATTTATTTTAATATATATTTTTTTTTTTACTTTTCAGAATTCAGCAAGTTGGCTAGCAGATCTGGCGGATCCACCGGCAAGTAAGCAGAGCAGCCTGCTTTGCCTGGTTGCAGGCGGCCTTGGCACGTGGAGACATTGGGCCAATGAACGCTAACCACGATATTTGTTATCACTAGTGCGTTAACACTTGAGATATGTGACACTTGAACTAATGTTGATAATGAGTGATATATTGGCTATAATAGCTGTAATAATAGTATATAAACTGTCGGGATAATTAACATTTATTAGACGTATTTTCGACGTTTGTTAACGCTAGTTCAATATGCCAAAGAAGGAGACTGCAGCCGAAAAAGTTGATTGATAGTAGTGCGGCCGATTTAGACAACATTCATAACATCAGTTCGGACGAATCCGATCAGGAATGCAATACGAAGACAACTGCATTGGTCCAGAGTGTATGTACGGTAGAGGACCAGGTGGGCACGAGTTCTGTAATTATTGCTTCATCAGGAGAGAAAAAGAAGAAAAAGAACTCAAATAAAAACATGCCCCGCACAAAATTAACAAGTCATGTCATATAATAGATAACTTTCGAGAACAAGCACAACGCCCGCATAATACTTAATAGGTCACCACGTCTGACTTGGAGTTAATTTAATCGATATATTTATATACTTACTATTTGTAGAATATATTTCTTTAATAACGAATATATATATTAGCTTTTAATTTATTCGAGACATTAATATAATTACGATGGTTCCAACCCCGTGTATGAACACAGAGCACAATAACAAATAAGTTTACGAATGGCTTGAATATGGCCATTCCTACAACAAAAAATCACAACTCACGATCAGACGTCACACTCCTACATCACATCGCTCTGCACCAATCAGAAAGCGAGCTCATTTGAATCCAACCAATCAGGGCGCGGGGCCCAAGTGTCAACCTTCCTACTCCTTGGAGCTGTAAAAGAGTGTAAGGGGTCCAATCCATAAGCTGCCATACAAGACGCCCTAAACTGCTCCATGTCACACAGAAGGGTTACATCATGTTACCCTTTCGACCCAACGTTTTAATACCCAGTTCATGCCACACTTGTTCCGCATGTTTATAATCTTTATCTGATATAGGAGTATCATTTAATCGATTATAAAAACATTCTCTAGGAGGAAGCGATGTTTCATCAAATTTTGCTAAGGAATCAATGTAATCATAAGGAAATATCGATTTGCGCAGAACAAGATCAGTTTTAGAGGGTGGTACGATTTTTTGTGTCTCTATTAATTCACTTTTATGAAGGTTTTCTGTAAGCTGCTTCAAACTTGATGACATAAACTTAAATGAATCCAAAAACCTCAACTTTAATTTTCCGACTTTTTTGAAAAACTGATAAATTTTTCCATAGTTGTAGCAAGAACATCGATAGGAGAGTTGTCACGACCTAATTCCGGAATAATCATGTGTACATCATATCCTCCGAAGTTATGCATCACTACAGGAATAAATTGAGGAATTTTGTACTTAATGTTACATCTATTATAGGCTGCTCCTCTGTATAGCCCTGTCAAATGGTCATGATCACGTACTTTATAATTACTTAATGTAAAACTTTCCTGACATAAGTAGCAAGTAGTTGATATTTTGTAATCATGTACTTGTTTTTGATTAAGTTTGGTCATAGGCACTTTACAATCATACAGAACTTGAACTTTTTTAGCGATATACAATTTGTCAAGCTGCAGCTTTACCTCTATACAAGTAGGGTGATGATCTAAGCCCATAAAAATTTAAATGGTTTTCAGGTAGTGATGATTTACCATTAAACAGAAACTGTTTGGTTCGTGCCTTTGATATCGTTCCGTGAATGAAGCATTGGTATCTATAGTTGAAACAGATTGTACTGGAATCAGAGATGATTCAAAATCAGCATAAATAACAATTGGAAAATGATATTGCTATCGAGTGTTATTGATATCGTAAATCGAGTGTCATTGTGTCGATTTCTGCCTCGGCCTCCTCCCTTGTTTTTCTTTCCGCCGCCGAATCCTCTAGTTTGTTTTTCTTCTCGACATTCTCCATCATTTTAGTTAATACGTCGAACGTTGGTTCAGCCGCATCTACCGCTTTTGACACGTTACAAACATCACCGTTTGCCTCATGATGTTCATGAAGTCTTCAGATGTATATTGCGCTGGATTTTGACCGAATGGTAAACCGGCTGATGTTGTTGGTGCGTCCCAATTCTCCTCGTGTTCCAACAGCGGAGGAATTAGACTAGAAGACAGCGATCTATCCAGTCGTCATACGTTAATCCGCGTATTTAACACAAGAACTGTTTCTCCATTATATTTGCCTTGTACTTAGCCACTAGGAGTAAATCCGAAGACTAACAAATTTCTCAAGCGATTCTCAAATCCCACACCCCCACCACCTCTAAAAATATTTAATTTTCATTGGTGCAATAATAATAATTGCTGGTTTTCTACTGGTGTGTTGCTTAGACCAATGAAAAACTAGAGCATAATTAGTTATAATAGAATTGGTTAATGATGAAATAGCTACACTCAAGAAATGCATCTGCTGGAAGTACCAACTCCTATGCAGTTTGAGGAACTGCGCATAAACGTAGAAAATGAGGAAGATGAAATGTTATGGATGTTTTTGGACTTGATGAACCAAGACGAAGATTCAAATTCAAACACAGATGAAGAATTTGAATACAACGTAATGGAACAATGGTCAGATACAGACGAAGAAGAAATTAATTTTCTTAATAATATGGAACATCCGCAAGAAATGTCTCCTTCGGATTCAGACGAAGAAATAGCATCTGATCAGCTTCAATTTGATCAACCTTCGGATACAGACGAAGAATAAAAATGGTTCCGTAGATACAAATGGTTCTTCTCAGGACTAAGAAGGTATGGTATAAGCGAATTAAAGCAACAAGAATGCTTCATTTCACTTATAGTATACCTTCTTTATATTTACAATGGCCTTAACCAATATTTCAATATCTATTATAGTGAAGATTCCCTTTACCACGATTAAGAGATTTTGGCGGAAACAACCTTTATATAATATTCCTATACTTCAGAAAATTGTTGCGATTCACTTGACTGTTTGCATCATAAAATCTTTTGTGCGCATTTGTTCTCAAACAAATGTCTCTGTAAGCGTTTAAGTCAGCGTCAGTATAAATTTCGTCATCAGGAAGTCTTTTAAACAATAACTCGTATAAAGAGAATGATGTTCACGATGCAAGCCTGATTACAACACATTTAAATACTGTGACAGGGAACGAATAATATTTCAGTCATATTATTATTTTTTTATTAATTTATTTTTAATTATTTTATCATAATAAATTATTAAAAAATAAAAAAACATACAAACGAAGAAGTGACATTTAAAGCTTGTTTCCTGACAATTACTCGTAGAAGATTCTTACCTGATGCCACTAATATTAAATTTATGGTTTGAAATATAAATACAAAAGTAGGTGTCTATAAATTCTGTCAAACTTACGCTAAATGTTTATTAATATTATCACGTCCGAACGTAACACATCATTTAGGATTATCATACCAAAAGTCTCCCCCCCCTTTTTTTTACAAGCGTTAACACAGGTATTAGACTCTAAGCTTGCAGTGTGCATAACACCGCATTGTTTTTTTAGAAAAATAGTGTAGTCCCTTCTAACATATATCGAAAATTGTATAAAAAATAATAAAAGGAGAGGAGTGGGGGTGTGTGTGGAAGGAGTAATGTAAAGCGTGGGGGGGATTGATTTATAAATACTGACAGGTCGAGGTAAAACTTCATTACAATTATCAACGGCAAGCGTAATACATTATGGCTTCATCCGGACAACATTCATTAGCCGAACGTTTCAACCTACGATCAAAAGCACAGGTTGTAGTAACCAAGAAATGCTCCGATCTAAAACTATTAAAACGTTATGCTGTTCACTCATTCCTGAAGAAAGATACGACACATGGTGATGCTATTTTAGTCATACTGGAAGACTTCCCATACAGAGATGGAAATGAAAGTAAAATAAAAATATTTTTACCTAGCAGGTTTGTTTGTTTATTAATGAATGAAGATTTGGACGATATACCAGCCGGACATTACTACATAGTTTCCCATGGTCCTTCTGGAGAGAACTCTACAGAACTCACGTTGCATTTGTCGAACGCCGAATGATATTTTTGTATTATTAAAATAAGTAACACTTGTGATTGTTAATAATTTAAGAAACAATGTATGTTCTATCCTTTCATTGTAAAATATTACGAAATGTAACTTACCTTATTTAAATAAATACTGTATAAACTGGTGGTTTAAATACCACATTTTTTTTAAAAGGCCATTTATTTGACCTTGACCTACTAATAAAATCGACAGTTACAATGTGCAGAACAGAGGCAAGTACTTTATTCCAGATGTGGACTAACTACTTCGAAAATAATTGGGTCTCTTATTCTACTGCAGAAAGGCAAAGTCTTCGTAGAGAATCTCCGCAAACTAAATAAGTGAGGAGACATCAACAACCATTTCGTTTTGTAAAGTTACGATGGTGTAATATTATCAATAGGGGGTGGGGGTCACTCTTACAGCGTTTCTGAGGTACGTTACCAAATACCCATCTAATTACGACCTACCACAATAATGTCACCCAATGACATCACCCTCCAACGTCACCCCTACGACATCCCCTGGTAACATTACACCCTTGTCACGTCACAAAACAAACATGCTGTGACCACATTAACATCACCCAACGACATCAGCACACCAACGTCACCTATTAACGTCACCATCAACGTCATCCCTATGACATCCCCTGGTAATAAGACACCACCCTTACGTCAACAAACAAAATGGTGGTTTGTGAAGGCCCTTCTATCTCCTATTAATACAATACATAAAAGATTATTTAATAAAATATGTGTAATTATAATTTTTAAGAGAAAAGAAAACATTTTTGTTATTGAATCAAAAATAAAAATCATGTCGTGTTTTTGAACGAATTATCCTAATTAAAATAAGAAGGAGAAGAAAACAATGATACGTGATTTTTATTATTGATTCAACAAGACAATTTTTTTTCAATACACGCTTTATTAAAATTTGATTTCACTATCAGATTTGAAATTCGTACATAACCTAGCCATAAGAGTATAACGCAGTAAGATCAGTTTAAAAATAATGTTTTAATCCGTATGAATTTTATAGATTAAAAACTGCTATACTTTACAAACAGAAACGAATCACGCATGGCTGGCGAACTTTCCCCGATCTATTACAAAAATCGATTTTACTGCTATTTCGATACAGGAATCGTACGAGTTTTTATAAGAATTGGTTCTAGCTCGACGTTTAAGCAAGATCTCAGGTCTGAGTTTTACAGTGGCAGTTCATTATTCTATGGAAGTTCGTGAAGAATAAATCTGGCAAAACAGCTGATTTTCAGTGTACTTGATTTTAGACACAATTCAATACAAATTCAAAAGCAAATTCGGTAAAAATCAAGAGTTAAAATTTTTTCTCATTTCTTTATAAATTTCACTGTTTTATGTTATATATTTAAGTTTTCTTTAAAATTTACCTGTCAAACGAGCACACGTTTGAGTAAATATCAATTATTGGCGAATTTCCATTGAAAAATCTGCTACAAGAGTGGCCATTATTAAAATTAAAGTTCGATTAAAATGAGTGTGTGTGTGTGTGTGTCGCATTTTTAATACGATTTGATTCAAACTTTGTACAAAATTGATTTTGGTAGTAGCTGGGGCAAAAATTGAAATTGCAATTCCTTTTTGTGTAATAGAATTTAATCACCACAGTAAAAATCGTGATTTTTCTAGTACCAACGGTAAGCTGGTTTATTACGGATATTGTAAGCATGACGGTTGTAAAAAATTTTGGTTTGACTTAAATTTTAAAGATAATAACCGCAAAGTTATAATAAGAAATAAGGGCGAAATAAAAAAAAAATGAGGGAAAAAATTAACACGTCGTCATATCCGTTGAAAGAGAATTTAAAAAAATTTGTTACACAAAAAAAACAATCTTATTTTTATAAAACTCTAAAAGAAGTTAATCCAGAAAATACAAGCCACGGTAACTTGGGGAACATTAAATCCTTAAGTGCTCTACAAAAAATTCGTTTAGAAGCAGTTAGAATTAACGACTTTGATAATGGATTTTGTGGATTTTGGTAAAGAAATATGAATCAGAGTGCAGGTCTGGTGTTAAAAGTGTATTCATTCAATAAGTAGGCGTACCTCTACAAGTTTACTTGTTCAGTAGCAGGCAGTT
This sequence comes from Callitettix versicolor, assembly GCA_022606455.1. Classification (NCBI taxonomy): domain Eukaryota; kingdom Metazoa; phylum Arthropoda; class Insecta; order Hemiptera; family Cercopidae; genus Callitettix; species Callitettix versicolor. The sequence continues at coordinate 5,710 of JAJIZJ010000077.1, read as the reverse complement.
AAAAATTTTAGTAAATAATAAAAACCGAAAATTAACACTGCATATAGATACAACTGGCTCTATTATCCGCCCATGTGTGAATGAAAATAATGGTGTTAAAATTGATGGTGTCATACTTCCTATTTTTTGATTTGATTTCATGCAAACACTACAAAGCTTCAATTTCGTCATTTTTTTTTACATTTCTTACAATTTGCGCTAAATCAGAAGGGAAGAAGAAACTTTTTTTCAGAATACTTATAGATTTCAGTTTTGTTCTGATGAATGCTACAATAACAGCGTGGAACAATTGTAGTGCTTCAATGTATTTAAAAAAAAAAAATGTTTGACATTGTAACGAAAGATATAAAAATCATTCCATTGTTTCTGTACATTTGTGGCTGAAGCTATTTTATGCATATGGTTGCACGCGATTGTAAAAAACATTGTAAAAAAAATCGTTTTAGAGAAATTTATTTTATCATGCATAGCTTTATTAGTGGACATAAACAAAATCGAATTGCTTAAAGATACGTTTAAATTAATTTGTAAAATAATGATACACAAAAAATTAACAAAGGAAATTACTATTTGTGTTTCCCAATTATCAGACTTATTTGAGCAATCGAAAAATGTATGTGATGAATTTATAGATTTCGAATCTTCAGTAGAAGACTCTAACGAATGTAACAGAGAAATGACAGAAATTGCTACAATCGGGGAAAAAGTCCATTTTTTTATAACGTTTGAAGATATTTATGAAACAATTAAATTAGGTGCTTCTCTCAAATAGGATCTCGAGGAAAAACAGAATTCAATGCTTAATAATCAATACTATCACGAAAAAGTTTTCGTAGAAATCATTCTCAATAAATACATGTCGTATTGTGTAATGTGGACAGTGATAATGTTAAGAAATTTCTACATTGTAAGGTTGACTAACGGGGTTGTAGAAAATGGCTTTTGACAAGTAAAGCGGGAGTTACTCGGAAGTCAAACTAGATTAAAACCCGGAAGAATTATAGATATTTTAAAAGAGAGAATCGCAGCAATTTGTAAAATTGTAGAGTTAGATATATCAAAAAAGCCTTAGCAAAGGATAAATTTGAAAATAAAAAAAAAAACAGCATAAAGCGTTTAACGAATAAGAAAGTACTTAATACCGACAGCATTAGGCATGTCCGTAGTTCAAACAATAACGACCCAGACAGTAAATTAGGGGAGGAAATATCGAAAAAAAAGACGTGACAAACAGTCTTAATTTCCAGAAAAAAACATATACATCTCCAGACACTTGAAGTCCCCAGGAAATTGAAAGAAAAGAGCTAACACCTACGTCAACACAAAACGATATCACCACAAAAGCTACAGATAACAATTGATGTTTATTTTATGTCGCACTTGCGGAGGTACTTTGAATTCGTCAGACTGCAGGCACACTGTAGACGAAGGGACACTGACGGGGACGTGGACTACGGATGAGATTCGTAAAGCCGTATACAAAGGTTATGTAATCGTTGAAATGCACGAATTTTGGCAGTACGCAGTGGCGAAATTCGATATGGAGGGTGGTAGACTCTTTACGGACTATATTAATACCTTTTTAAAAAATAAACAAGACTTGTCAGACAGAGGAGGACCGTAGAAAGTATTTAAAATATTTCACTTAACTTGTCTAGGGATACGATGTATCCTTTCCAGAATTAGGACTTTTATACAGGAATATGGGGGCAGATATTATGGCATTTCCATCAGCCTACGTATATAAAGTAGGTGCAAGACAACTTGAGGTTCTTATGCGTAGTTGTGCTATCAACACTCAATGCTATGTTGTAGCTTCTGCACAATGTGGAAAGCACAGTTCAAGAATTGAATCCTCGGGACATGCGATGGTAATAAAAGTTTTAATATATTATTGAATAAAGCAGTTTCATCACATGTACCTTGTCACATCTCCATTAAGAATCTTATTAATAATTTTTGTGTAGCAACATAACAGGAGCTGCTATTACAATGCAGCATTTTGTCATTAAAAAAATTAATACTATTAAAATTTTATTAATATATTTTGTTTTTTGCATGTCGTATTGTGTAATGTGGACAATGATAATGTTAAGATATGTCGACATTGTAAGGTTAACTAACGGGGTTAACTAACAAAATTGGTTTTGACAAGTAAAGCGGGAGTTACTAGGAAGCCAAACCAGATTAAAACCCGGACGATTTATTGATATTTTAAAGAGAGAATCGCAGCAATTTGTAAAATTATAGAGTTAGATATATCTCCAGACACTTGAAGTCCCCAGGAAATTGAAAGGAAAGAGCTTTAAAGAGCTAACACCTACGTCAACACAAAACGATATCACCACAAAAGCTACAGGTGACATTAAAAACGGGAAACAAAGTAATCAAGTAATCAAACGTCCTGGGCTACGTTATTCATACAATGAGGGGTCTGTTTTCTTCATGGACGACTTAAACTCTCTTTTTGGCAGTGGTTGGCTAACAGACGCTGCTACAGATAAATGTTTAAACACATATTTAGAAGAAACAACCACAAAAAAGATTGTTTATGTAGAAAGTAGTTTATCAACAGCAATTTTAAATTCAAAGATTTTCGTTGACTGTAGTGTCAATAAAGTAAATTTAAAGGAAAAGGATATACTTATTATGCCATATAATATTGGCGGGTACCATTGGACAGTTTTTTCGTCGATCTGAAAAATTTTAGTGTGCACTTTCTAGATCCTCTAAAAAAATCTTTGGAAACAAACATTTTACTTTGAAAAGTTTAAATCGTATTTGAAAATACGCAATTCGTCGTGTAATATACAAATATTACAAGAAAATTTTCAGTTAGTTTAGATTAACTATCCTGTACAATCGGATAGTTATAGCTGTGGCGTGCACATAATATACTACGTCACTAACTTATCAGAAAACAAAAACATTCCGGATGTCTTTAATCCGGTTAGTTACCGCGAAGAGTTGAGATTGCGTTGTGTAAGAAATTTAAAACGAAACATATTACACAATGCATTATTTCCAAAACCCGAATTCTACAACGTTAACAGCGGAGTCAAATTTAATGTTGCACGATTTAGTACTACAGCATTAGAATCCGAAGATTATGACAGGTTATTCGGTAGCATGTGGCTAAATACTTCGTTATAGATTGCTGTATGGCTTCATTTTTTAAATGCAATTCTAAGATGAACATTAAAATTTTTACATGTGAAAAGGCCTGATTGCTTTAAAAGGTAAATTTGTCAGGACATTTTCTTTAGTTACAGACAAACTTTCCAATTACAATGTAATTTTAATACCGTTCAACGAATTTAATTGTCATTAGTGCCTGTTTGCAGACAATATGAAAGAAAAACTTATTTATTATTTTGATCCGATGCACGGTGAAAACACTGTAAGCGTAAATGAAAAATGCAGTAAGATATTATCATTTTTTTAACGAGGAAATAAAATGATGGAGGATTTCGTAGACATAATTTGTTCATTTAACTTCATAGTGAAACTGTTGCCAGGTAATATAATTTACCGAAAACTGATTTGCTTTGTTTATATTTAAGTCGTTATATTAATATCTATAATTGAACATTAACATATTTAACTGCTAAATTACTAGATGCAGATGTATATATTTCATTTTAAAAGAATTTATTATATCATTGTCTTATAAAACGTATAAACACCTCCTCGAATACAGTTTTATACGGTGATACGATTTTAAACGGCTAAACTAAACTAAATACTTTTACAGCGCGACGGCATCGGGTTACACTCTTGACTTTGATTAATTAATGACTTCTGCTGCAATTTTGTATTTACATTAGGCATTGTTATAGGCAGAGTTAGCAGAATATCGACAAATATTGACTATGATAAACTGTTTGTCGAAATTCGCTATTGCCGTGACGTTGAAAACAAAAACCAGTTCCGCAGTAGCTACTGCATTGAAACCGATTCTCAAAAAACATCTAATGAGGCATTTCCAAACCGATCTAGGGAAAGAGTGGTTCAACGTTTACGTAAGAAAATTGTTGAAAACATTCAAAATAAACCATTACACTACCTACACGGACAAGAAAGCGTCTATCGTGAACGGCTAAATCGAAACCTAAAGACCAAAATGTGGCGTGAATTCACAGCGTGCGGTACCTACGAATGGTTAGATTTATTAAAATCGGTAGTGCGATCATACAATAACACGGTACACAGAACCACCGGTATGAAACCGAGTCTAGTAACACGTAAACACGAAAACTTGTTCTTGACAAAAGTAAATAATAAGGGCGTGTTAAACAAGCCCGCGGCAACTAGATTTAAAGTAGACGATAAAGTCCGTATTTCGAAATATAAGAAAACGTTTGCCAAAGGTTATCTTCCGAACTGGACAAACGAGGTTTTCTCTATATACGCAGTTGTCCCCACCGAACCTACAACGTATATATTACAAGACCCGAATGGTGAAATACTGAAAAGCGGTTTTTACGCTGAGGAAATTAGCAAGTCTAAATTGGGCGATGTCTATCTCGTTGAGAAAGTATTGAGGTCAAAAGGCAATAAAGTGTTGGTAAAGTGGTTAGGTTTCGATAAACGTCACAACTCGTGGGTCGATAGGCGGCAGCTTACGACCCCCAAGGACGAACAGTATTTTTAATTACCCTCAATTTGTAGCTGCCCATTCATTTTCCCACTGTAGATGAATTAAATGTTTTACGTGACAAAGAAAGTCAGACACTATTACACGTTGAGTGCATGGCGGAAGAAAAGTTGCTTCCTTTGCCGCATTATCCGCTACAGTGTTTCCAAATATTCCACAGTGACCAGGAATCCAGATAAATGATACTCTTGCACCTCGTAGTTCAAGTCTATGGACAGAGCACAGAATATCTTGAACCAGAGGGTTTACCGAATACATATCCCGGATTGCCTGGAGGGCACTTTTTGAATCAGAACAAACTACGAAATGCAAACTATCGAATTAAATGGTGTTCTCCATCTCTCCTCCTTCCTCATTTTCTCCTCTTCTCATCTCATCTTGTAGATGTGCATATGCATATGCACGGAAAGAAAAAAATATGCATAAATACGGAAGAAACTAGTGGATAGAGCATTCATTCAACCGACACTATGGACCCAGCATCTCTACCTTTGCTTGAAGAAGAACTTGCTCCTTGGATAAGAAGAAAGACCAGACCGACCATCACAAGAGTTCTGCAGAAAGTCGGAAGAATGTGGCCGATTCCTGAAGCTCCGCTGTCTCCTTTGCCTGAGGATGTTCCTTCTATTCAAACAGCTGCAGCTCCTCCCTGCAAGGAAGAACAAACTCTAACTATCCCGTCACTGAAGTCCTACATTGCCGCAAAATCGAATCTTATTCCCGTCAAGAAGAAGAAGATAGAACTGACAGAACCATTACCTTTCGCGGGCATAACAAGTACTTGCATTTACACTCTGAAAAGAGGAAAAGAGGATATTGGGATGATCCTAACGAATTGTGTGACAGATTAAGACTTTTGTTGATGTCTCATGACGCTGGACACACGGGTCACGCCAACGAGATAGCGTCGATTATAGGAGAACTCAAAGAAGCGGGACTTATAAAAGGATACGGAAATAAAAAAATTCGAACATTAATAAGATGAGTTTCGACAAGTTTGGACGTTACAGCGACGTAAATAATGTGGCACGCCCTAAGCGCGGTCCACCAGGT
>JAJIZJ010000017.1:0-39886 GCA_022606455.1 Callitettix versicolor | reverse complement strand
TTCATTGGAAATGCAGCAATTGTTACTGTCCAACCATACTTTATTTTATTAATATTTTAAAACACCCATCATGGGATTTATTTTATAATTTTAGGCTCGATGAATCATCAAACCTGCCCAAAATTAACAATTCAATGGTATAGAATTATTTGAAAGATGGCTTTTACTTCTTGTTCACTGAACCATTGAAAATAGGTTGTTCACATTCAATTGAGAGGTTAGAATCTTTTGATAAAATATACTCATATTATTACACATATTTTTTAGACATTACACAATATTTAATTTGTCATATCATTTTTTATAATTATTTTACTTTAAAATTCAGTTATTTAAATCATGTTCTAATATTATAACAATAATTGTCTCAAAATACAAAAATAAAGATGTAAATCACTAGCGCAACCTATACATTTACGATTAACTATCAAACTATATTTTGCTAAAGACAGACCATTGTATTTTCGGTTAAGGTTGTGCGATCACGTCCGCTGACAAACTTTGTCCGCTAGATCGCAGGCCACTCGCTCTAGGCGCTGTTTTTGCCAGTCGAACATTTCCCCTCCAGCCGCTTTGTGTTTCGTGGTTCCCCCTCCACGCTCCACACTTTTCTTGGTACCTTCGGTAACTGAGGGCTTTATCAGACCTTGTGCTTACTTGAGCATTTTTTTCAAGGCTGGCTATATGCTACGACATCTTTCCATGGGATTTACGAAACAGAACTTCACATTCATGCGTTATATTTTTCTCTTTTTACAGAATGTCACTTTTTGACTTATATTGTAGTTTGCCTATTCCAACTTGTATTTGTAATTATAGCACTGACCTGATGGAAGCAAATTTCCTAAATATGCTGTTTTTGTTTAAAATAAAAACATTTTAAATTTATTAAATTTTTGTTCTACAATAAAAATACAAAAGTGAAAAGCTGTGAATTTTGTAAGTTTTTTACGCAATACTTTCTATAAACATTTGATTCCACTATCGTAATCGGTGTTAAAAACTGTATATATTAGCATTTGAAACATTAAAATTGCATTAAATGAAAATAAAATGTAAAATAAAAATGCAAAAATGAACTGCGACGTCAGGATTTGTGTGCATTTGTATGTACAGATAAATATGATTGGAGTAATAAACCTTGAACATTGATGATGTAATAAAAGCTTCTAAAATTTAAGAACCTGCCGAGTATGCTGATCAGAACGATCACTGTTCGTATAGGTAAAAAGGCAATTTGATGATATAAACCAAATGAATCAGCACGGCGAAATAATTATATTGTGTATGATTAGGCTGAAGGAAAAACATTTAAAAAGTTTAACAATACAGGCTTGTCTTTAATCTCCAATCTAAAATTACTTGTTTCCCATTTAACAATTGCAGAACCTGCCGGTATGCTGATCAGATCTTCCTACTTTTAGCCTGTGTGCGCTTATTTGTCATTATGGTTATGATCGTCGCGGTTATGATACCTTTCAATGCAAATTGTGAAACAGAACTTCATGCATGCGTTCAAATATGTCACTTAATGATTTATATGTAGTTTTTTCATTCCAAATTGTACTAAAAATCGAGCCATGCAATAACAGCTTAAAAATAACTAGCTGACGTAAAAAAGTAAAACAATTTTATAACAGCAGATTTTTACAATAAAATGCAAAAATGAAACCTCCGGTAAATTAATAACTTTTTATGTACTATTTTTTAAATCTGATTTCATTATCGGTATTAAAATCTGTATTACTTAGTATTTACAATATTCAAATTATATTAAAAATAAAAAACGAACCGTGGCCTCAGTATCGGTGGGTATGTGTGTACGTGCGTTTGTTACTGACACGGGTCCATTTATTATGTTTTCTAAAATGTTTTTGAATCCTATATTGGTAAAAAATGTTATTTTCTTAAAATCGGTTTTAATGATTTTGATCAAATGTAGTTCACAAGTACCTAAACAAAGTATGCGCGCACGCATACACACACACACACACACACTCACACGTGTATATATATATATATATATATATATATATATAATATATTTCCTATATGCGAATATCAAAACGTTATTTTCTACATGAATAACTCTATCAAAATAATATTTTTGATAATCTAGCAGCTTCTGTAGACAAAATATAAAATAACTTATAAGGCATATTTTTTTAAATACGATCACTTGTAAATAAATATAGCCTACATATATCATACAATACAATTTTTAATTAAGATCACTTTCAGTGTAGGGTAATGTTATTTTCACTAAACAAAACCAAAAACACAAAGGTTGAAAGGTTTCCATCCGTGTTTAGTGTTGTGTTATTTTATAACCTGTTTTAACCCGTGCTATAATATAACCAGTGTTATGTTGTTTTATATTCTAACATTGTTTTGACATGAAATTACTGTATAAATAAGAATACATTATTTTAATATACACATAAGAAGTTACAATGATCTCTCAGCCACTTAACACCGTAAATTGTAATTTTAAAAAAATGTACTCACGTAAGCTTCCTGGGTCTCTAATACATTAGTTTTTGTTCAAATTAACAGTTGGTTTTCATGGTGTTTATTGTACTAAAATTGTGCCAATAGGAGTATGGTATAACTATGTTTTTACAACGGGGAAATACTTTCTTAAAAATAAACACTTTTATATAACCTAGGGTTATCTACACACTTAACACTATTTACGTTCACAATATTTACACTGTATTTATATTTTCTTTTCTTTCTTCATTTTCAGTAGTTCTTGTGCTTCGATTATATACGGTGGATCTCTGACTTTCAACCCTCGCACAATTCTGCTATCGACAATTTCCGGCAACAAACATTCTTTGTAGAACCGAATAAGCTTTGGGAGCATTTTATTTCGCAAAAATGTTTCGTCCTTAACAATTTTTCAATAAATATTTCGCCTTTTCTAGTGTACACAACAAATGACACCATTCTTTTTGGCAGATGTTTAATTGTCCTTGCACCTGATAACAATATTAAACAAATTATAGTACTCGATAAACATTCATAGGATTTCACAAAAAAGAAATAGCAATACTAAATGTAGTGTACAACATAGATTGCATCAATCTATGTACATCGATTACACTTAAAATAATGTAATTTTTTAAAGATTAATTATTTTAATTAATTAAGTAATCAATTTAAAGATCTTCAAATTTATTTAAATTTATCTTTTAAATTTAAAGATAAAGGAAATTAATTTAAAGATTAAAATAATATAATCTTTTTTAAATGTATATATAGTTAATCCTACCGCCATTATGAACTAGTTTATAAAGAATTTGCAAAAAAATTTAAACACAGATTTACTTTTAACTAACCTGATAGAAGTAGTTGTGATTTTTTTAATTTCAGGATTCCATTTTTGTTCATTTCCAAGCAAATGTCTTTCTTCTTGGTTTTATTTCGTCACTAAGGTAAAGTTCTTTTACAGAATGTAAGCATTTTATTTCTAATAACCCTTCCCTTGAAACAAGGCCATCAGGGCTTGCTCCCAAGAAAGGGTGTTCTTTATCGATAAATAAGCCACATTTGACAACCTGTAATGACAACCACAATCATTTTTTCTTAGACAAGAACTTGTTGACCAATGAGCTTACGATTTATTCAGATAGTTCATATAATATGGGATTTTGTTACGCTATTTTTCCTGATATATTTTTTAAAATAAACATTTTGATTGTTATTTAAACAACATTTAAACATACAATATCAAACGACACTTACCTTGTTATGTGTTTTATCCTCATATAGTTGAATAGCTACATCTTCATTGTCTCTACCAAAGGCAATTGCTTCTGTATTGATGGTCTTTGGGTAGAGAATTGTCTTGACCAAATTGTGACAAGAGGTATGGGGAAGCCGCTTAGTTACTATGCCAAATTTTGAAGCTGTTAGTCTGTTAATTTTTTATCATGCCAAGCTGCATTTGTACTTTGGCCAACTGTCTCACGTTCTACTTTTTCTTGGCCATTCTCTATATCTTTACGCAGATTTTCAACTATGTTCTCACCTTTCTTCTTAAGAAGTTCTTCATCAATATCCTTCAATTGCAAGTAGTCCATATTCTCTGTCACAACCCGCCGTGTTTTTCTCTTCTTTTTTGAGGAGCAGAAGGCTTCTCAGAAACAAGTAATTTTCTTTTTGCGCGCCTCTTTTCCCTAGCCATGATTTTGGTTTTAAATATAGCACCTGGGCTCTTCTGCTGCAGCGTTTTCCAGGGCTTATAACTGGGTCCAGCCATAACTGGGTCCAGCCGTATGTGCTAATGCAGCACCATCTACGTTGGAAAGAACCTCCAGTTGACAGGTTTAGCCTCTTTCCACCTGTGAATTTGGCCACACATCCCATATACTTTTCGGCAATGTTTGTGGTTCTGTTCAGTACTAAACTTTCACATTTGTTTTCCAAATTTCCAACAAGACTACGAATTTTGCAAAGGAAATCTTTGTCAAGATGATCTAAGTAGTTTTCTTCAACAGAAGATTTCCTTTTACAAAACTTCCTGCATTTCTTGTGTTGTCCGAACACATGGTCTATGGCATTGCGCAAATCTGCTCTTAGTTGTCCAACAGCTTGTGAATTGGTTGACCCACCAGCCTCCTTTATAGCTGATCTTACCCCTTTAACCAAACTTTCAAGACGGTTTATTGTCTCTCCAGGGGATGGTTTGCCCAGGAGTTGTCGGGAGGCTAGGGGATACTTTGTATTATCAACCAACTTGTGCAGGTTATCATTCAGGGCTCGAGTCATGTGGTTGGCACATTCTACCTTCCGCACGTATCTGCCATATCGGCACCCTTCTTGAATTCTAGCGAATAATCTCGAATCACCATCACCGATATAATTTCGGTACATTAAACCGTAATCCTCTTCACTGCTCTGAAAACCTTCAACAATTACGCTGGATTCCATGCCAGTAGAGGATCAGTATAATTTTTGAAACACTTATAGTCATTTTTTATTCGGATTGGCACAAGCAAAACAAAATTTGTTTTTAACGCCTAAGTAGAGCAATTTGTTTGTTTCAGCTCCAACAATAACACCCTGTGAATATAAAATTGTTATTAGACTTCAGATAATAAACTGCAAAATCTAACATAATCAATTTGAAATTTAAAAAATACTGTTCTTAAACAAATCAAAATACCAGAACAAACAAGACAGCGGTCAAAGTTTAGTTTTAGTTTTTTCCGATATTTACTCCCAAATCGTATTTTTTTATTTCTAATTTTCCTCATTAACTTAAATTACAATGTTCACTGACTCTATGACCAAAATTTGAGTAAAATTTAATATACCGATTTTTAAAAAATATTTCATTTTTTCCAATAACTCTGAAACAAGATTTTTTTTGTGATATTACGAAACAAATTCTCGCACAAACATAAGCATAAAAAACACGTGTGGCAAAAATATTACAAGATTTAAAACATTTTTATATATTTACTTACCACTCCGCTCAGAGAATTCATCCCATGACCATATGATCTTTTCGCCCAGCCGCCGTCCCCGATAACTGTTATATAAGGTAATCCATGCATCAAATGACCTTTCTCAATAGCGATGCGTTTTTCTGCTTCTGCATTCTCTTTCATTTTTATAAATAAAGTCTCTTCCAATAAATGAAAATGGTAAAAACCAAGTAAATTATGTTACAGTGTTCCCGTTTATGGTAATGCAAGCTATTTGCAAGTAATTTAACAATCAGACTATCTATACAATTATTGCTATAATTGTATGAGTTGATAGTTTTCTGTTGAGTTTGAAAAACAGTTATCTAAAATAGCATCTTTTTCACAATAATGAAGAAATCGTAAAGGGGTCTTCAAACATAATTAAGCCTTAAAATTATAAAGTTTTTATAATTTTATAGAAATTTATTATTTTAAAATTTATTAACATTGTTAATAAAAACATAACATTTACCGTGGAATGTGGCCATCATAAAAAGTATTTACTTTTTGAATTTAAACTAGATATAAGCACTCATGTACATTCCTTCAAAATTTACCGAAAACCTACATACGTACACATTATAATACTAGCTCATTCTAGGCAACCATAAACCATGATTTACGCCTTTCATAGTATGATTTACGGACTCCTAAATGCACCTTTAACTAATGATAACTTTAATTCTGAATTAAAAACCAACAAACAGATTGCTGTCAATAATAAATATAACTTTGATCTTGTGAAAAGAATTTTAAATAAAAACCAGAAATCATTTGTAACTAGTATGTCATACAATGTAAATACGTCAACTAGGAAACACAATTATATTGTAAAATATGATTTTTAGACAATATAAGTCGTAAAATTAGAAATTTAATTTTAGATAAAATTAATTGTAAGCCAGCTTTATACTGTATACTGTATTTAGAAAAACATATTGTCAACAATAAGAATAAAATAGATCTTTTACTAAACAGTGGTGTATATAAAATTGTCTGTGAATACGTAGGACAGTCAGAAAGAACTATAAAAACTCGTGTTAAAACAACATTTCAATTGTTGGAAGTACGAAAAAATTACTCAGAATTTGCAAATTATTTATTAAATTTGGTCATTCCTTTAATTTGAACAATGTAAGTGTAATCCATAAAAACCAAAAGGTTTAAAACTAAATAATTCACAAACTTTGAAAATATATAGGCTACATCTATTTCTAAAAACCTTAATTTTTATTAAATGAACAGGGTAACTTCAACCACCTTCCTTTACTCAAGCCTATTGTTTAGGAGTTTTGCCCCAAGGTGCTGGTCACCTTTTTACACTGTCAGTCATGCCTTTCTTTACTTTCTCCCTTTCAGTTTTAACGTCAACTGTATTACGATATAAGCACACTATAATCTTTGACTTCACTATGTCTGAAGATACCTCACGGCAAAACATATGTCACTGAATAAAAACAATTGTGAAAATAAAATTGTTCTAATTTTCCAGGATATCATGGAGTTTTATCAAGTACTGTGTGTTCAATAAATAATGACGTAACTTAATTTTACATGCTATTTGTCCTGTGCTATAAGTGCCGGTGTTAAAAAAATTACTTTTATCTAATAAACTTAGCTGTCAGATATCTATAACAATGAAGATTTAATTTAAATATGATGAAATTCAGCTGAAGATAAAATTTAGTTATCTCGAAAGGCACATCTTGAATATTAACGTACAGTTTCATAATAATTTGATATATCAAGGCTTTTAAGTACGAGTATATTTTACTCATCCAACTATAATAATTATAAAGTATTCTACAGCTAACTATGAACTTTAAAAAAATATCGCGTTAAGCATAATATGTAAATTTAATCCCCTATTAACAGCCCTTAACAAATCAGATTCTAAGACCAGCTGTTTCGACTTCATTACGTTGTTTAATTTTCAGAAACAACAATTTCAGTTAGTAAAGAAGGATAAATTAATTTTCTTTGAGAAGGCCCATAAATAGGCATTTGACTGTTAAAGAAACGTTAATATAACGACTTTCATAACATTTTATTTTTATTAGATCCTATTATATAAATGTTTAAATATTCAATAAATAAAAATAAATGTAAGACAATAATAATAGATAAATGTTAGAAACATCGAAATATTAATGCATAAATCGTGTTTTTATTTATACAACATTTTATAATACTGTATTCCTAAAACATTTAATTCGTCAAAACATAGTACAACTCCATAGTAGCCATTTATATTACCGAAACAAGCACACATTGATACAGTAAAAGTATACGGAGAATAGAATTGCCAGTGGCGAGAGACCAAGTAGTGGGGGAATTGACGTACCGGTGAAGGGGAGGGAGCAAGAGAGAGCGCGACTGTTAGACAGAGAAAGAACATTGCGTGTTGCATCTTTTCATTTGCAGGAGTAAGGCAATTTTTTTAAAACAGTCCCACGGTTAAACGATTTCGTCTAGAACAGATATTTTTTTGGAAAATAAGCTTCAAACCTATCTGCACCTCGCTATGAAGTTTAAATTTTGATTCAATAAAAAATATATTTTTTTCAAAAAACAGTTTTTAAAAATTTCCGATATGGCAAAATGAGGGTAATTAAGGTATTGGTCATGTTTAGTAGCATATAACTCCAAAATTTGGTTTAAATTGCTTCTTCCGTTTACACGTGGGAGTGGATTGACTAAAACACAAAAAAGGCCATATAATACCCCCCAAAATGCTTCAAAATTAAAAAAAAAATGTCTATGTGAAAATAACATGTCTCCAAACATGTGTGAGTTATATTAAGCCAAAATATCCATAATTATTTCTTTGATCGCACAACCTTAAGTTGCATAATGCAAACGACGAAAATGAAAGTTTTTTCCATTCATTTCCGATTGAAGACGGTTTTATCTATTTAACAAAGATGAGTGTATTTGTCGGCTATTTAAACCAATACTGGTTAAAAGCATGACTTATTATAATTTTGACGTTTACGGCGACAAACATATGGTTTCCAATTAAGTTGACCCAGTGATATTTTCCCATAATATTACGTTAACCAGTAAAATTGGCGTAAAAGTTTACGAGCTGAACACAGCATGTTTATTTCTCATGTGATTGAGAATATACTGTGAAGTTTACTTTTCTTTGAACCAGTAGTATTATTTAAAAAAATAATATGAATACTATCACTGCTACTGAGTACACTGTTCTTAGCACTGAGAATGAGCAGATGCTATTGCTCCACAACCATCCTGCTCTCTGCTCAATATTTAAGTTTTTGAATGTTAGAACAAGAAGTAATCAATGCGCTCATGGAGTAAAATTCTGAAACCCCATTAAAACTTTCAAATAAGTATTACTAAGCAAATATAGTAATTCCATTTGAATATCCTTCTGAAATATCCTATACTTTTTCACTAAAAGGGTTTGCAAATAAACGAATCTCTACTTAAATTCTTCCATGATCTGTTTAATGCGGTGACGTACTTACTGAAGCGAGGTTTTTAATGTTCCTTTGACGAGAAAAGTGAATGGAAAAAACCGAACGGGATATGGTAACGGACTAACGTAACGAACGAACGAACGAACTTTAATACAGATAAATTGTTATATATAGAATTAACCGACCTGTTTAATGTAGGTTTCATAAATAGACATAGTCATATACAAACATGTTTATAATGTAAAAATATATAAACAATTTGTCGGTAATAATTTTATACTTGATGTAGGCCTATAAATACATAATACGTTCAGTATACTGTATATTGTCGCCTTTTAAATCAAACGCGGCCAACTCGCATGATTATGAGAAAAAGTTTCGTTCGCTATGTAATATATACGGTGAGTTCAACGCAGAGGTTTAGGTCTCCGCTTTTAATCCTCCATTGATTTACTTTCCTCATTAAACATATATACTTTTATATTAGTCATTTTTAATAGAACCAGATATAAATAAAGGCAGTATGTGAGAATTGCCGATTTTTTGTAGTAACAAAATGGCGGTCAAAATAAAGTTTAAATGACATATTGATTAATTTAATTAGATTACAATTTATAAACTAATTTAAAAAACAATATATATATATATATATATATATATATATATATATATATATATATATAATATATATATTTCTACACAATAATAAATTGTAAGCACTCACTTTACTAATTTTATGATATACATATATTTTCAATGTAATATTTTGTAATAATAAATATTTCTCATAAGGTACTTCTTAGCGTAATAAAAAAAACTGAGCAGGGAGCAGTCAGAGTATGACAACATGTTAATACTCTTTTTCCAATCTGCGATTACATCATTGCTCATTTACTAAAATTTTATGAGCATTCGTAACGAGGAGGAAAACGGTCTTAAGCCCGGCATTAGTAATTTTTTACTATGAATAATTATTTGGGCGCGTTCATTGGAAATGCAGCAATTGTTACTGTCCAACCATACTTTATTTTATTAATATTTTAAAACACCCATCATGGGATTTATTTTATTATTTTAGGCTCGATGAATCATCAAACCTGTCCAAAATTAACGATTAGAATTAACGGTATAGAATTATTCAAACATGGCTATTACTTCTTGTACACTGAACCAATGAAAATAGGATTGTCACATTCAATTGAGAGGTTAGAATCTTATGATAAAATATACTCATAATATTATACATATTTTTTAGACATTATACAAAATTTAATTTGTCATATTATTTTTTATAATTATTTTACTTTAAAATTCAGTTATTTAAATCATGTTCTAATATTATAACAATAATTGTCTCAAAATACAAAAATAAAGATGTAAATCACTAGCGCAACCTATACATTTACGGTTAACTATCAAACTATATTTTGCTAAAGACAGACCATTGTATTTTCGGTTATACTAGGTGAATCATTTAAACCGCTTCAATATCGAACAGCTTGGGAGGAAATGTACACATTTTTTAACAAATTCTTCTTCAAATCATAATCAATTAATTATTAAATTTTGATTTTCTTACTTTAATATTTCTGCAAAACAGTTAAAGCGTATTTTTTTAGCCCACTTGTACAATTGTTTCAACAATATCTCAATATGTGTTTTTGACGACATGTTCAGTTCACGTTTAATAAGCATACCGTTTTCGAAATTAGCTCTTTTCTTACCTGGAGATTGAAGAAATGAATGGGATGCATTACTTGGGTCAGAGCCTAAATTCCACATAAATTCCTCCATGATGTCTTTTAATGCGGTGACGTACTGAAGCGAAGTTTTTAATATTAGGTTTGACGAGAAAAGTGAATGGAAAAAATCGAACGGGAGATGGTAACGGACTAACGTAACGAACGGGCGAACGAATTTTTATAAATACAGATAAATTGTTATATATACAATTATAGCGGCCTGTTTAATCTAGGTTTCATAAATAGACATAGTCATATACAAACATGTTCATGACGTAAAAATATATAACAATTTGTCGGTAATAATTATATACTTGATGTAGGCCTATAATACATAATACGTTCAGTACACTGTATATTGTCGCCTTTAAATCAAACGCGGCCAACTCGCATGGTTATGAGAAAAAGTTTTCGTTCGCTATGTAATATATACTTACATAGCGTGGGTGAGTCCCACGAAGACCTACGCATTTAATCCTCCATTATTTACTTAATCTTAAATTAATCATTTTTATACTATACATACTTTTTAAATAAGGAACCAGGATTAGTATGTGAGAATTGCCGATTTTTTGTAGTAACAAAATGGCGGTCAAAATAAGGTTTATATGACATATTGATTAATTTAATTATATTACAATTTATAAACTAATTAAAAGAAAACTATATATATATAGGCCTATATATATTTCTACACAATAATAAATTGTAAGCACTCACTTTACTAATTTTGTGTTATACATATATTTTCAATGTAACATTTTGTAATAATAAATATTTCTCCTAAGGCACTTCTTAGAGTAATAAAAAAAAAATGAGCAGGGATCAGTCAGAGTATGACAACATGTTAATACTCTTTTCCCCAATCTGCGATTACATCATTGCTCATTTACTAAAATTTTATGAGCATTCTTTACGAGGAGGAAAACTGTCTTAAGCTTGGCATTAGTAATTTTTGCTACGACTATTTAGTTGGGCGCGTTCATTAGAAATGCAGCAATTGTAACTGTCCAACCATACTTTATTTTATTAATATTTTAAAACACCCATCATGGGATTTATTTTATTATTTTAGGCTCGATGAATCATCAAACCTGTCCAAAATTAACGTTATAGAATTATTCAAACATGGCTATTACTTCTTGTACACTGAACCAATGAAAATAGGATGGTCACATTCAAGTGAGAGGTTAGAATCTTATGATAAAATATATTCATAATATTATACATATTTTTTAGGCATTATACAAAATTTAATTTATCATATTATTTTTTATAATTATTTTACTTTAAAATTCAGTTATTTAAATCATGTTCTAATATTATAACAATAATTGTCTCAAAATACAAAAATAAAGATGTAAATCACTAGCGCAACCTATACATTTACGGTTAACTATCAAACTTTATTTTGCTAAAGACAGACCATTGTGTTTTCGGTTAAACTAAGTGAATCATTTAAACTGCATCAATATCGAACAGCTTGGGAGGTAATGTACAATTTTTTAACAAATTCTTCTTCAAAACATAATCAACTAATAATTAAATTTTGATTTTCTTTCTTTAATATTTCTGCAAAACAGTTAAAGTGTATATTTTTAGCCCACGTGTACAATTGTTTTAACAATTTCTCAATATGAGTTTTAGACGTCATGTTCAGTCCACATTTAATGATATTAAAATTATAATAAATATTATGTACAGATCAATTGACGAATTCTAAAAACTGTACCGAAACACTGTAGACCTAAACGTTATTTCAACGCCATCAAATCTAGATGTTTTCGCTGTGTCATGTGTGCGAGTTGGTGTCATAAAGATTGTAGTGGTGTGGATAGTGATCAACTACAAGTGTGATTATTGTGTTCTAAAATAGCAGTTATTATTTTGTGGTAAAAAATGGTTATTAGATGTAGCAAATTTTAGTATTAGTAAAAAAAGCGTATTAGTTAGTATTAGTAATATTAGTACTAGTATTAGTATGTAATAGGCTAGTAGCTACATTATTATTAGAGCGAAATTACCCAGCTCATAGAACGGTAGTACCATACCATGTCGGGCATTGCCGCCAATCAGCATTTTTTTTAACTACATTTCTCATAATATTTTTACGTTTTAATATTTCTTTACCACATATTTTGTTAAGTACGTTTTGAAGTTTTCATTACACAAATGAAGTTTAATTTTTGAAAAACATTATTGTAAGTTTCATTTTCCACAAATGAAGTTTAATTTTTGAAAAACATTATTGTACTTAAATTCATTATTTCCTTTTGTGAACGGTATTACCCTTCCTTCCCCTATATTCTGAACATTATTAAATTGTAAGCACTCACTTTACTAATTTTGTGTTATACATATATTTCCAATGTAACATTGAACAATTATTTTATTGTTTTATTATTTTATATTTTATAATTTTACGCTCGATGAATCATCAAACCTGTCCAAAATTAACGATTGAACGGTATAGAATTATTTGAAAGATGGCTATTACTTCTTTTACACTGAACCAATGAGAATAGGATGGTCACATTCAATTGAGAGGTTAGAATCTTATGATAAAATATACTCATAATATTATATATTTTTAAATTCATTATTTCCTTATGTGAACGGTATTACCCTTCCTTCCCCTATATTCTGAACATTATTAAATTGTAAGCACTCACTTTGCTAATTTTATAATATACATATATTTTCAATGTAACATTTTGTGATAATAAATATATCTCATAAGGCATTTCTTAGCGTAATAAAAAAAAACTGAGCAGGCAGCATTCAGCGCATGACAGCATGTTAATACTCTATTCTCTAAACTGCGATTACATCATAGCTCATTTACTTAAATGTTCTTCCCTTGAACGCAAGCAAACTTAAACATTTTGCAGCTAGTAAACATATTTTATAAATTTATGAAAATATAAACGTTTAAAATACTACAAAAAATTGTAACCCATGTTAAGTTAGAGCGGCTTCATACTTAAACAGTAGATTATAATTTTACATATAGAATATTTTTCCCACAATAATAAATGTCTGACTTATTTTACTAAATTGATAATTTAACTCAATTTTAATTTTTTTAAAATTAATAATAAGTATTTATTTAAGTATTTCCAAACTTAAGCATTATAAAACTGTGATCAAACCAGAGGCTTTATATGCATCTGAAACTCTTACACTCAATAATAAGGGATTACTGGACAACCTGGAGAAGAAGGAAAGAAAGTTAATAAGGAAGATATTGGGCCAAAACTTTAAAAATAATGAAGTAAAGTTGATTTCTAATAAAAACCTGTATCTCAAAATTGAGAGACTCTCAGATAGCATGAGGAAAAGACGACTTAGTTTTTATGGCCATATTAGTAGGATGAACAGCAGTAGACTTACTAGGCGGATCTTTGCTTTCTTCAGAGATCGGAAAACGAAGAGTAATTGGTTCAGGCGGGTCCAGGAAGACTTAACTGAGCTGGCGATATCAGATGAGATGATTGACGATGTACTTAAACTGCGAAAACTTTTACATAATGAAAACTTAAGGTTCCAAGAAAAACCAGCATCTAAAAGGGGCGGGGCAGTCTCGGATGAAAGAAGGAAGGCAGCCTCGGATAGAATGAAGCAGTATTGGATACAGCGGAGGGCAGCTAACGCACATCAAAGTAATTGATTTGGCGTACCCCAAAGTGGGTGATCCGGATGAAAGAAGAATAAGTATTTACCATTATAAATGAACTAGTTTAAAACAGCAGTAAGTAGGGAGCAGGGAAACACTCTTAGTACCATCACTAATAAAATATTCAAGTTTATTTTACATTGGCAATAATGAGAAGTATTTAAAGATTGTTTTTGAGGCTTGTCACTTAATAGCAAACATACCAAAAAATTACCGTTTATTTGAGATTTAATCTAATTTATTATTTAAATAAAATTAATAAGTTAACTCAGTAACAATTCGCAGTTATATTGAAGCGATAGCTCACCGAGAGTTTTTTGTTTCATTTGTTTAATGTATCGCCTACTCTGTGCCTGCAATGCTAACTTTTGATTATAGTAAAATTTCTGTTAGTGTTGTAATGTGATAAGACCCGGTTCCAGCCAGTGAAATGCCAACCAGAATATATATTATATATATCAGAATGAAATCCCAAAGAGAGCAGGGGTAAAATGGACGGAGGAGCGGAAGAGGATCCATGGGGACAGGATGATGGAGGTGTGGAGGATTAGAAGGAACAAGACATGAGTCGGAGTGCTTTGCGTGATCCAACAGGGTCTATACGCAGATAATAATAATAATAATTATATATATATATATATATATCCAATTATTCTATTTCTAGAAATTATAAAAAATCATTTTATTAAACAATGGTTTTTAGACTGTGATACTTCTTTCGTGCTTCAACGAAAAATATTTTATGAAGTTTGTATTTATGTTTTGAGATCATATTTATTTATATTATTAACAAAAATCCATTAAAAAAGTAAACTATTTTCTTTATATTTATTTAATTTTAATGTAATATTTATCCAAGGTAAATATCGACATAAATCTGTGTGAGACACACCTCTATGAATTGTTATACCAGAATAAAGTTACATGGCCCTTGTGCTTCGATACTAAATTAATAGTGAGCGGTGAAATGACAATGGCGCATAGAGGCTCTGAACACTCTGGAAGACTTCAGAATCAGCTGAAATCAAATGGGCAAAGTTACACCAGCCAACCTTATTATTTCATGGAGATTTGAAAAAGGCTTTAACTGTCTTATCACGGGAATAAGAGATGACAACATCAAGGCACATTTAAATCTTTGTACATTTAAATTAAGTATGATTTATTTATTATTATTATTATTAAATTTTATTTTTATTATTGTTATTATTATTTTTATTATTATTATTATTATTATTATTATTATTATTATTATTATTATTATTATTATTATTATTATTATTAATATTATTATTATTATTATTATTATTATTATTATTATTATTATTATTATTATTATTATTATTATTATTATTATTATTATTATTATTATTATTATTATTATTATTATTATTATTATTATTATTATTATTATTAACATTAATTAATAATAATAGATGCCTAGGTAGAATTTGAAAAATTGGAATTAGGAACCGAAACATTTATCTTAGTAATATTGTATTATATCATTACATATCGACTGTTCTACGTAAAGCCTTTTCTGATCTACAATTTAAAAAGTATTAATGTTTTTCGAACGGCAGTGAGTGAAAGAAAATAGGACTATCGCTTTTTCGTGCAAACATGTTGTTCCCATTTTCTGTTTTACCCCAACCTAGCCGATCACACTGGGATTCGAATTTCATTCCGTTGCACAGACTCCAATATCACGGCCACAGAAAGGCAATGCACACCGGTACATAAATTTACATGTAGTACGCATTTCCTTCTTCACTAACACGCATGCAAACTTAAACGTTTGCAGCTAGTAAACAGATTTTATAAATTTATAAAAATATAAACGTTTAAAAAACTACACAAATTGTAACCTATGCAAAGTTAGAGCCTTTGCATACTTAAGAAGCCCACATGCCTACATTATTAATTCCTGACAAAATAATTTATTATAGATATTCTTTACTATTTTAAAAAACATTTTTCCGCTGTTCATACATTATTATAAGAATATTGCACCCCTATAAATAAAATAATAACAGGGGTGCAATTAATATATATATATATATATATATATATATATATATATATATATATATCCCAGCAGGGGTGCAGACTAGCTGCACCTATTGAGTGGATTTAAACGTTTCTCGAGGTACCCGAGTGTAACACACAATTACACTTGCAACACTACACTTATAACTCTCACACTTACATTTAGGGAGGCGACAATAGCATTAATGAGCTTTTCGCCTTAAAATAAAAAAAAAACACTTTTCTACAATGACAGCGAATCAGCTGTATACTGCGATTAATACCATGTTATTTGCAAACAACATTTTTTCTTATTTATTACTCTGACCCAAGTAATGCATCCCATCCATTTCTTCAATCTCCATTTAAGAGAAGAGCTAATTTCGAAAACGGTATGCTTATTAAACGTGGACTGGACATGACGTCTAAAACACATATTGAGATATTGTTGAAACAATTGTACAAGTGGGATAAAAAAAACGCTTTAACTGTTTTGAAGAAATATTAAAGTAAGAAAATCAAAATTTAATAATTAATTGATATGATTTGAAGAAGAATTTGTTAAAAAATGTGTACATTTCCTCCCAAAGCTGTTCGATATTGAAGCGGTTTAACGATTCACTTAGTGTAACCGAAAATACAATGGTCTGTCTTTAGCAAAATATAGTTTGATAGTTAACCGTAATTGTATAGGTTGCGCTAGTGATTTACATCTTTATTTTTGTATTTTGAGCCAATTATTGTTATAATATTAGAACATGATTTAAATAACTGAATTTTAAAGTAAAATAATTATAAAAAATAATATGACAAATTAAATTTAGTATAATGTCTAAAAAATATATATAATATTATGAGTATATTTTATCATAAGATTCTAACCTCTCAATTGAATTTGACCAACCTATTTTCATTGGTTCAGTGTACAAGAAGTAAAAGCCATCTTTGAATATATCTATTTTATTGAATCGTTAATTTTGGACAGGTTTGATGATTCATCGAGCCTAAAAATATAAAATAAATCCCATGATGGGTGTTTTAAAATATTAATAAAATAAAGTATGGTTGGACGGTAACAATTGCTGAATTTCCAATGAACGCGCCCAAAAAATTATTCATAGTAAAAATTACTAATGCCGGGCATAACACAGTTTTCCTCCTCGTTACGAATGCTCATAAAATTTTAGTAAATGAGCAATGATGTAATTGCAGATTGGAAAAAAGAGTATTAACATGTTGTCATACTCTGACTGCTCCCTGCTCAGTTTTTTTTATTACGCTAAGAAGTACCTTATGAGAAATATTTATTATTCCAAAATATTACATTGAAAATATATGTATATCATAAAATTAGTAAAGTGAGTGCTTACAATTACTTATTGTGTAGAAATATATATATATATATATATAGTTTTCTTTAAATTAGTTTATAAATTGTAATCTAATTAAATTAATCAATATTTCATTTGAACTTTATTTTGACCGACATTTTGTTACTACAAAAAATCGGCAATTCTCACATACTATTTCTGGTTCCTTATTTAAAAAGTATACATATAGTATAAAAATGATTAATGGAGGATTAAAAGCGTAGACCTAAACCTCTGCGTGGCACACACCGTATATATTACATAGCGAACGAAAACTTTTTCTCATAATCATGCGAGTTGGCCGCGTTTGATTTAAATGCGACAATATACAGTATAAAAAACGTATTATGTATTATAGGCCTACATCAAGTATAAAATTATTACCGACAAATTGTTACATATTTTTACATCATAAATATGTTTATATATGACTATGTCTATTTATGAAACCTACATTAAACAGGTCGGTATAATTGTATATATAACAATTTATCTGTATTTATAAAAGTTTGTTCGTTACGTTAGTCCGTTAACATCTCCCGTTCGGTTTTTTCCATTATCTTTTCGCCAAAGGAACAAAAAACCTCGGAACATTAAAACCTCGCTTCAGTAAGTACGTCATCGCATTAAAACAGATCATGGAAGAATTTAAGTAGAGATTCGTTGATTTGTATTACACATATTTTTTAAACATTATACAAAATTTAATTTGTCATATTATTTTTTATAATTATTTTACTTTAAAATTCAGTTATTTAAATCATGTTCTAATATTATAAAAATAATTGTCTCAAAATAAAAAAATAAAAATGTAAATCACTAGCGCAACCTATACATTTACGGTTAACTATCAAACTATATATTGCTAAAGACAGACCATTGTATTTTCGGTTACGCTAAGTGAATCATTTAAACCGCTTCAATATCGAACAGCTTGGGAGGAAATGTACACTTTTTTTAACAAATTCTCCTTCAAATTATTAATTATAATTAATTCAAATCAATTGATTATTAAATTTTGATTTTCTTACTTTAATATTTCTGCAAAACATTTAAAGCGTATTTTTTTATCCCACTTGTACAATTGTTTCAACAATATCTCAATATGTGTTTTAGACGACATGTTCAGTCCACGTTTAATAAGCATACCGTTTTCGAAATTACTTCTTCTCTTACCTGGAGATTGAAGAAATGTATCGGTTGCATTACTTGGGTCAGAGTATTAAATAAGAAGATATATTGTTCGCAAATAAAATGGTATTAATCGCAGTACACAGCTGATTTGCTGTCATTATAGAAACGTTTTTTTTTATGTTAAAGCGAAAAGCTCATCAACGCTATTGTCGCCTACCTAAATGTAAGTGTGAGAGTAAAGTGTTAAAGTTGTAAGTGTAGTGTTGCAAGTGTAATTGTGTGTTACACTCGGGTTCCTCGAGAAACGACTAAATCAACTCAATAGGTGCAGCTAGTCTGCACTCCTGCTGGGATATATATATATATATATATATATATATATATATATATATTATTATTATCTGCGCATAGACCCTGTTGGATCACGCAAAGCACTCTGACTCATGTCTTGTTCCTTCTAATCCTCCACACCTCCCTCATCCTGTCCCCATGGATCCTCTTCTGCTCCTCCGTCCATTTAACCACTGCTCTCTTTGGGATTTCATTCTCTGGGACCTTCCAACCGAGCATCTTTCTCCTGTATGCGTATCTATCTTCAACACCTGTTGAGTCTATCCCTGCGTAATGTAGGTCTATTCTGTCTTGTGCGATTCACGACGTTGTTGATTTGACACCTTGTATATACTTAAGGCTTCTGTTGGCAAGTCTGGTTGTTGGGTGTCTACTGATGTGTCCATAGAACCGAAGCCTCCTTCTTCTGGGGTATATATATATATATATATATATATATATATATATATATATATATATATTTATTTATTTATTTATTGCACCCCTGTTATTATTTTTTTTATAGGGGTGCAATATTCTTATAATAATATACCAACAGCGGTAAAATGTTATTTAATAAAGTAAAAAATATTTATAATAAATTTTTTTGTCAGGAATTAATAATGTAGACATGTAGGCTAATTAAGATTTTGCTAAAAATCATTTAAGCTCAATGCGAGATCTAGCAATGTCGTCGATATTTGGTTTTCGTCTTAGACTTTGCGATTCTTAGTGCGTTTTCCAGAATTGTACGTTCAGTATACTGTATATTGTTGTCTTTAAATCAAACGCGGCCAAATCGCATGGTTATGAGGAAGAGCGTTTCGTTCGCTATGTAATATATACGGTGTGTCCCACGCAGAGGTTTAGGTCTACGCTTTTAATCCTCCATTATTTACTTAATCCTCATTAAACAAATACTTAAAAAAGCATTAGTCATTTTTATACTATATATACTTTTAAATAAGGAACCAGGAATAGTATGTGAGAATTGCCGATTTTTTGTTGTAACAAAATGGCGGTCAAAATAAAGTTTAAATGACATATTGATTAATTTAATTATATTAAAATTTATAAAATAATTAAAACAAAACTATACATATATATATATATATATATCCACTCAATAGGTGCAGCTAGTCTGCACTTCTGTATATATATATATATATATATATATATATATATATATATATATATATATATATATATATATATATATATATACATACATATATATATATATATATATATATATATATATATTATTATTATTATTATCTGCATATAGACCCTGTTGGATCACATAAAGCACTTCGACTCATGTCTTGTTCCTTCTAATCCTCCACACCTCCCTCATAGTGTCCCCATGGATCCTCTTCCGCTCCTCCGTCCATTTAACCCCTGCTCTCTTTGGAATTTCATTCTCTGGGACCTTCCAACCGAGCATCTTTCTCCTGTATGCGTGTCTATCTTCAACATCTGTTGAGTCTATTCCTGCGTCATGTAGGTCTATTCTGTCTTGTGCGATCCACGACGTTGTTGATTTGACACCTTGTATATACGTAAGGATTCAGTTGGCAAGTCTCGTTGTTGGGAGTCTACTGATGTGTCCATAGAACCGAAGCCTCCTTCTTTTTATATATATATATATTGCTCCCCTGTTATTATTTTATTTTATTTATAGGGGTGCAATATTCTTATAATTATATACCAACAGCGGCAAAATGTTATTTAAAATAGTAAAAAATATTTATAATAAATTATTTTGTCAGTAATTAATAATGTAGACATGTAGGCTTCTTAGAAATTATGCTAAAAATCATTTAAGCTCAATGCGAGATCTAGCGATGTCGTCGATATTAGGTTTCATCTTAGACTTTGCGATTCTTAGTGCGTTTTCCAGAATTGTATCAGTTAGTCTTGATGGTGTCTTTTCCTGCTCAAAATTCGTTGGTAGGGAAAGCTGCTCACAAGCGTAGGCCTTTGTATTTTAAACCACAAGCACAAGGGCCGTGTACTTTATTCTGGTATAACAATTTATAGAGGTATGTCTCAAACAGATTTATGTCGATATTCACCTGTGGATAAATATTATATTATATTAAATAAATATAAAGAAAATAGTATACTTTTTTAATGGATTTTTATTAATAATGTAAATAAATATGATCTCAAAACATGAATACAAAATTCATAAAATATTTTTCGTTGAAGCACAAAAGCAATAACAAAGACATAAAAACCGTTGAATAATAGAATGATTCTCTATAATTTCTGGAAATAGAATAATTGAATGTAGGTCTATATATTCTAGACCTAATGATTGGTAGATATTCATAAAATTATTTATTACTCTGACCCAATAAATTGCATCCCATCCATTTCTTCAATCTCCAGGTAAGAGAAGAGCTAATTTAGAAAACGCTATGCTTATTAAACGTGGACTGAACATGACGTCTAAAACACATATTGAGATATTGTTGAAACAATTGTACAAGTGGGCTAAAAAAATACGCTTTAACTGTTTTGCAGAAATATTAAAGTAAGAAAATCAAAATTTAATAATTAATTGATATGATTTAAAGAATAATTTGTTAAATAATGTGTACATTTCCTCCAAAGCTGTTCGATATTGAAGCGGTTTAATGATTCACTTAGTGTAACCGAAAATACAATGGTCTGTCTTTAGTAAAATATGGTTAGATAGTTAACCGTAAATGTATAGGTTGCGCTAGTGATTTACATCTTTATTTTTGTATTTTGAGACAATTATTGTTATAATATTAGAACATGATTTAAATAACTGAATTTTAAAGTAAAATAATTATAAAAAATAATATGATAAATTAAATTTTGTATAATGTCTAAAAAATATGTATAATATTATGAGTATATTTTATCATAAGATTCTAACCTCTCACTTGAATGTGACTATGCTATTTTCATTGGTTCAGTGTACAAGAAGTAATAGCCATGTTTGAATAATTCTATAACGTTAATTTTGGACAGGTTTGATGATTCATCGAGCCTAAAATAATAAAATAAATCCCATGATGGGTGTTTTAAAATTATAATAAAATAAAGTATGGTTGGACAGTAACAATTGCTGCATTTCTAATGAACGCGCCCAACTAAATCGCCATAGCAAAAATTACTAATACCGAGCTTAAGACAGTTTCCCTCTTCGTAATGACAGCTCATAACATTTAAGTAAATGAGCAATCATGTAATCGCAGTTTAGAGAACAGAGTATTAACATGTTGTCATACTCTGACTGATCCCTGCTCACTGCTCCCTTTTTTTTTACGCTAAGAAGAAGTGCCTTAGGAGAAATATTTATTATTACAAAATGTTACATTGAAAATATATGTATAACACAAAATTAGTAAAGTGAGTGCTTACAATTTTTATTAAATATATATATATATATATATATATATATATATATATATTTTATATTTTAATTAGTTTATATAAATTGTAATATAATTAAATTAATCAATATGTCATTTGAACTTTATTTTGACCGCCATTTTGTTACTACAAAAAATCGGCAATTCTCACATACTAATCCTGGTTCCTTATTTAAAAAGTACAGTATGTATAGTATAAAAATGATTAATTTAAGATTAAGTAAATAATGGAGGATTAAATGCGTAGGTCTTCGTGGGACTCACCCACGCTATGTAAGTATATATTACATAGCGAACGAAAACTTTTTCTCATAACCATGCGAGTTGGCCGCGTTTGATTTAAAGGCGACAATATACAGTGTACTGAACGTATTATGTATTATAGGCCTACATCAAGTATATAATTATTACCGACAAATTGTTATATATTTTTACGTCATAAACATGTTTGTATATGACTATGTCTATTTATGAAACCTAGATTAAACAGGCCGCTATAATTGTATATATAACAATTTATCTGTATTTATAAAAATTCGTTCGCCCGTTCGTTACGTTAGTCCGTTACCATCTCCCGTTCGACTTTTTCCATTCACTTTTCTCGTCAAACCTAATATTAAAAACTTCGCTTCAGTACGTCACCGCATTAAAAGACATCATGGAGGAATTTATGTGGAATTTAGGCTCTGACCCAAGTAATGCATCCCATCCATTTCTTCAATCTCCAGGTAAGAAAAGAGCTAATTTCGAAAACGGTATGCTTATTAAACGTGGACTGAACATGTCGTCTAAAACACATATTGAGATATTGTTGAAACAATTGTACAAGTGGGCTAAAAAAATACGCTTTAACTGTTTTGCAGAAATATTAAAGTAAGAAAATCAAAATTTAATAATTAATTGATTATGATTTGAAGAAGAATTTGTTAAAAAATGTGTACATTTCCTCCCAAGCTGTTCGATATTGAAGCGGTTTAATGATTCACTTAGTGTAACCGAAAATACAATGGTCTGTCTTTAGCAAAATATAGTTAGATAGTTAACCGTAAATGTATAGGTTGCGCTAGTGATTTACATCTTTATTTTTGTATTTTGAGACAATTATTGTTATAATATTAGAACATGATTTAAATAACTGAATTTTAAAGTAAAATAATTATAAAAAATAATATGATAAATTAAATTTTGTATAATGTCTAAAAAATATGTATAATATTATGAGTATATTTTATCATAAGATTCTAACCTCTCAATTGAATGTGACCATCCTATTTTCATTGGTTCAGTGTACAAGAAGTAATAGCCATGTTTGAATAATTCTATACCATTAATTGTTATCGTTAATTTTGGACAGGTTTGATGATTCATCGAGCCTAAAATAATAAAATAAATCCCATGATGGGTGTTTTAAAATATTAATAAAATAAAGTATGGTTGGACAGTAACAATTGCTGCATTTCCAATGAACGCGCCCAAATAATTATTCATAGTAAAAGATACTAATGCCGAGCTTAAGACCGTTTTCCTCCTCGTTACGAATGCTCATAATATTTTAGTAAATGAGCAATGATGTAATCACAGATTGGAAAAAGGAGTATTAACATGTTGTCATACTCTGACTGATCCCTGCTCAGTTTTTTTTATTACGCTAAGAATTGCCTTATGAGAAATATTTATTATTACAAAATATTACACTGAAAATATATGTATATCATAAAATTAGTAAAGTGAGTGCTTACAATTTCTTATTGTGTAGAAATATATATATATATATATATATATATATATATATATATTATATATATATATAGTTTTCTTTAAATTAGTTTATAAATTGTAATCTAATTAAATTAATCAATATGTCATTTGAACTTTATTTTGACCGCCATTTTGTTACTACAAAAAATCGGCAATTCTCACATACTGCCTTTATTTATATCTGGTTCCTTATTTAAAAAGTATATATAATAAAAATGATCAATGGAGGATTAAGTAAATAATGGAGGATTAAAAGCGGAGACCTAAACCTCTGCGTTGAACACACCGTATATATTACATAGCGAACGAAAACTTTTTCTCATAATCATGCGAGTTGGCCGCGTTTGATTTAAAGGCGACAATATACAGTATAAAAACGTATTATGTATTATAGGCCTACATCAAGTATAAAATTATTACCGACAAATTGTTACATATTTTTACATTATAAACATGTTTGTATATGACTATGTCTATTTATGAAACCTACATTAAACAGGTCGGTATAATTGTATATATAACAATTTATCTGTATTTATAAATGTTCGTTCGTTACGTTAGTCCGTTACCATCTCCCGTTCGGTTTTTTCCATTCAGTTTTCTCGCCAAAGGGAACATTAAAAACCTCGCTTCAGTAAGTACGTCATCGCATTAAAACAGATCATGGAAGAATTTAAGTAGAGATTCGTTGATTTGCAAAGCATTTTAGTGAAAAAGTATAGGATATTTCAGAAGGATATTCAAATGGAATTCACATATTTGCTTGGTAATACTTATTTGAAAGTTTTAATGGGGTTTCAGAATTTTACTCCGAGCGCATTGATTACTTCTTCTCTAACATTCAAAAACATGCTTTGACATTCATGCCGCGGTTTAAAAATACATGGGCCCTAAGCTTGTGAGCAGCTTTCCCAACAACGAATTTTGAAAAGTAAAAGACACGATCAAGACTAACTGATACAATTCTGGAAAACGCACTAAGAATCGCAAAGTCCAAGATGAAACCAAATATCGACGACATCGCTAGATCTCGCATTGAGCTTAAATGATTTTTAGCATAATTCCTAAGTAGCCTACATGTCTACATTATTAATTCCTGACAAAATAATTTATTATACATATTCTTTACTTTTATAAATAACAATTTACCGCTGTTGGTATATTATTATAAGAATATTGCACCCCTATAAAAAAAATATTAACATGGGTGCAATAAATAAATAAATAAATAAATATATATATATATATATATATATATATATATATATATATATATATATATATTCCAGCAGGGATGCAGTCTAGCTGCACCTATTCAGAGGATTTAGTTGTTTCTCGAGGTACCCGAGTTTAACACATAATTACACTTGCAACGCTACACTTACAAAATTAACACTTTACTCTCACACTTACATTTAGGGAGGAGGCAATAGCGTTAATGAGCTTTTCGCCTTAAAATAAAAAAAAAAACGTTTCTATAATGACAGCGAATCAGCTGAGTACTGCGATTAATACCATTTTATTTGCGAACAATATTTTCTCTTATTTATTACTCTGACCCAAGTAATGCATCTCATCCATTTCTTCAATCTCCAGGTAAGAGAAGAACTAATTACGAAAAAGGATTGCTTATTAAACGTGGACTGAACATGACGTCTAAAACACATATTGAGATATTGTTGAAACAATTGTACAAGTGGGATAAAAAAATACGCTTTAACTGTTTTGCAGAAATATTAAAGTAAGAAAATTAAAATTTAATAATTAATTGATTATGATTTGAAGAAGAATTTGTTAAAAAATGTGTACATTTCCTCCCAAGCTGTTCGATATTAAAGCGGTTTAAATGATTCACCTAGTATAACCAAAAATACAATGGTCTGTCTTTAGCAAAATATAGTTTGATAGTTAACCGTAAATGTATAGGTTGCGCTAGTGATTTACATCTTTATTTTTGTATTTTGAGACAATTATTGTTATAATATTAGAACATGATTTAAATAACTGAATTTTAAAGTAAAATAATTATAAAAAATGATATGACAAATTAAATATTGTGTAATGTCTAAAAATATGTGTAATATTATGAGTATATTTTATCAAAAGATTCTAACCTCTCAATTGAATGTGACCAACCTATTTTCAATGGTTCAGTGAACAAGAAGTAAAAGCCATCTTTCAAATAATTCTATACCATTGAATCGTTAATTTTGGACAGGTTTGATGATTCATCGAGCCTAAAATTATAAAATAAATCCCATGATGGGTGTTTTAAAATATTAATAAAATAAAGTATGGTTGGACAGTAACAATTGCTGCATTTCCAATGAACGCGCCCAAATAATTATTCATAGTAAAATATACTAATGCCGTGCTTAAGACCGTTTTCCTCCTCGTTACGAATGCTCATAAAATTTTAGTAAATGAGCAATGATGTAATCGCAGATTGGAAAAAAGAGTATTAACATGTTGTCATACTCTGATGGATCCCTGCTCAGTTTGTTTTATTACGCTAAGAAGTGCCATATGAGAAATATTTATTATTACAAAATGTTACATTGAAAATATATGTATAACACAAAATTAGTAAAGTGAGTGCTTACAATTTATTATTGTGTAGAAATATATATATATATATATATATATATATATATATATATATATATATATATATATATATATTTTTTTTTAATTATTTTATAAATTTTAATATAATTAAATTAATCAATATGTCATTTAAACTTTATTTTGACCGCCATTTTGTTACAACAAAAAATCGGCAATTCTCACATACTATTCCTGGTTCCTTATTTAAAAAGTATATATAGTATAAAAATGACTAATGCTTTTTTTTAAGTATTTGTTTAATGAGGATTAAGTAAATAATGGAGGATTAAAAGCGTAGACCTAAACCTCTGCGTGGGACACACCGTATATATTACATAGCGAACGAAACGCTTTTCCTCATAACCATGCGATTTGGCCGCGTTTGATTTAAAGACAACAATATACAGTATACTGAACGTACAATTCTGGAAAACGCACTAAGAATCGCAAAGTCTAAGACGAAACCAAATATCGACGACATTGCTAGATCTCGCATTGAGCTTAAATGATTTTTAGCAAAATCTTAATTAGCCTACATGTCTACATTATTAATTCCTGACAAAAAAATTTATTATAAATAGTTTTTACTTTATTAAATAACATTTTACCGCTGTTGGTATATTATTATAAGAATATTGCACCCCTATAAAAAAAATAATAACAGGGGTGCAATAAATAAATATATATATATATATCCCAGAAGAAGGAGGCTTCAGTTCTATGGACACATCAGTAGACACCCAACAACCAGACTTGCCAACAGAAGCCTTAAGTATATACAAGGTGTCAAATCAACAACGTCGTGAATCGCACAAGACAGAATAGACCTACATTACGCAGGGATAGACTCAACAGGTGTTGAAGATAGATACGCATACAGGAGAAAGATGCTCGGTTGGAAGGTCCCAGAGAATGAAATCCCAAAGAGAGCAGTGGTTAAATGGACGGAGGAGCGGAAGAGGATCCATGGGGACAGGATGAGGGAGGTGTGGAGGATTAGAAGGAACAAGACATGAGTCGGAGTGCTTTGCGTGATCCAACAGGGTCTATGCGCAGATAATAATAATAATAATAATAATATATATATATATATATATATATATATATATATATATAGCAGGGGTGCAGACTAGTTGCACCTATTGAGTTGATTTAGTCGTTTCTCGAGGAACCCGAGTGTAACACACAATTACACTTGCAACACTACACTTACAACTTTAACACTTTACTCTCACACTTACATTTAGGTAGGCGACAATAGCGTTGATGAGCTTTTCGCTTTAACATAAAAAAACGTTTCTATAATGACAGCAAATCAGCTGTGTACTGCCATTAATATCATTTTATTTGCGAACAATATATCTTCTTATTTATTACTCTGACCCAAGTAATGCAACCGATACATTTCTTCAATCTCCAGGTAAGAGAAGAAGTAATTTCGAAAACGGTATGCTTATTAAACGTGGACTGAACATGACGTCTAAAACACATATTGAGATATTGTTGAAACAATTGTACAAGTGGGATAAAAAAATTCGCTTTAAATGTTTTGCAGAAATATTAAAGTAAGAAAGTCAAAATTTAATAATTAATTGATTTGAATTAATTATAATTAATAATTTGAAGGAGAATTTGTTAAAAAAAGTGTACATTTCCTCCCAAGCTGTTCGATATTGAAGCGGTTTAAATGATTCACTTAGCGTAACCGAAAATACAATGGTCTGTCTTTAGCAAAATATAGTTTGATAGTTAACCGTAAATGTATAGGTTGCGCTAGTGATTTACATCTTTATTTTTTTATTTTGAGACAATTATTTTTATAATATTAGAACATGATTTAAATAACTGAATTTGAAAGTAAAATAATTATAAAAAATAATATGACAAATTAAATTTTGTATAATGTTTAAAAAATATGTGTAATATTATGAGTATATTTTATCATAAGATTCTAACCTCTCAATTGAATGTGACCATCCTATTCTCATTGGTTCAGTGTAAAAGAAGTAATAGCCATCTTTCAAATAATTCTATACCGTTCAATCGTTAATTTTGGACAGGTTTGATGATTCATCGAGCCTAAAATTAAAAAATAAATCCCATGATGGGTGTTTTAAAATATTAATAAAATAAAGTATGGTTGGACGGTAACAATTGCAGTAGGATTCCGGTCGCTTTGGCCCAAATATGGCGGCCACTGATGTGTGCGCGCAGCGGTCTCGCTGAGGGTGCACGCAGCTGTGGCGCACACAGCTGTCTCGCTGACGTGATGGAAGCGAATGACCTCACGATTCGTCGGCGCGCGCGCCCGCCGCCATCGTGTTACGTACCCGAGCCGCCTGTGGATATTAATTAATCGAATACCGGAAAAAAAGTTGCGCGTTTCTGGCGGGGCTCGAACCGGGGACGTTGCGCGTGTGAGGCGCACGCTATAACCACTGTACCACGGGAGCGTCTTGGGAAATTAGTGCGATTCGAGATATATGAAACGTAACGATTCCGCTCGGGTTTGCGAATCGCCATCGTGGTACGTGCCCGTGGTCTGTGGATAGCGCGTTATATAAACATATAAAGTAAGTCTATCTATGACCTCTCTCTCTCTCTCTCTCTCTCTCTCTGCTCTCTCTCTAGCCGCCGCCATCGTGTTACGTGCCCGGGGCCTGTGGATAGCGCGTTATATAAACATATAAAGTAAGTCTATCTATGACCTCTCTCTCTCTCTCTCTCTCTAGCCGCCGCCATCGTGTTACATGCCCGGGGCCTGTGGATAGTGCGTTATATAAAAATATAAAGTAAGTCTATCTATGGCCGCCGCCGCCATCGTGTTACGTGCCCGGGGCCTGTGGATAGTGTGTTATATAAACATATAAAGTACTTAATTCTATGACCTCTCTCTCTCTCTCTCCCTAGTCACAGCCGCCGCCATCGTGTTACGTGCCTAGCCCGCGGGTTGGTCATGGTACGTACCCAACCCGTCGCCATCATGTTCGCTGTCTAGCCTCTCTCTCTCTCTCTCTAGTGTCATCATGTACCTTGACAATCCTTTGGTGCTATCATGGTACGAGCCCAGCCCATTACCATTATGTACCGTGCACGGCCATTTCCGTCATCACGGTACGTACCCAACCTGTTAGATAATGTTCGCTGCCTAGCCATTGGTGGCGTCATCATCATCATGGTACGAGCCCTATCTGTGGTCGCAACATTCCCAGCAATCGTGGTACGTGCCCAACCCGTCGCCATCATATGCTATCATGCTCCATCATGGTCAGCCCGTTTATGTATCATGCGTCATCATGGTACGTACCCAACCCGTCGCCATCGTATACCCTGCCCAGCTTTGGTGCCATCATGGTACGTACTCAGCACTAGGTGACATTATAGTATGTACCCAGCCCGTAGCCATCATGTACCCTTCCCAACCAGCTGCCGACGTGATGGAAGCGAATTCAGCCCGCAGCTGGCCCGTTGTCACGGTACTCGCCGTTGCTGACGTCGTCGGTGCGTGCCCACTGCCATCGTGTTACGTGCCAAGTCCAGGACTAGGGCCTGTGGATAGTGTGTTATATAAAGTATATCTATGACCGCCTCTCTCTCTCTCCCTCGTGGATGGTGTATGATATATGTACGTGCCTAGCAGGCTGTCGCCATCGTGTTACGTGCCCAGCCCAGGAATAAGGCCTGTGGATAGTGTGTTATATAAACATATAAAGTAAGTCTATCTATGACCGCCTCTCTCTCCTCGTGGATTGTGTATGGTAGTGCCTAGCCGGCTATCGCCATCGTGTTACGTGCCTAGCCCACTCCGAGCAGGCGGATAGTGCGTTATATAAACAATTAAAGTACGTCAATCTATGACCGCCTCTCTCTCCCTCGTGGATGGTGTATGATATATGTAGGTGCCTAGCCGGCTGTCGCCATCGTGTTACGTGCTCAGCCCAGGACTAGGGCCTGTGGATAGTGTGTTATATAAACATATAAAGTAAGTCTATCTATGACCGCCTCTCTCTCTCTCCCTCGTGGATGGTGTATGATATGCGTAGGTGCCTAGCCGGCTGTCGCCATCGTGTTACGTGCCCTGCCCGTCGCCATTACGTTTAAGGCTCGGTCATTTTCGTCATCATGGAACGTACCCAACCCGTCGCTATTACGTACATGCTCGGTCATTTCCGTCATCATGGTACGTAACCAACCCGTCGTCATCGTGTATCCTGCCCAGCTTTGGTGCCATCATTTTACTTACTCAGCCCTAGGTGACATTATAGTATGTACGCAGCCCGTCGCCATCATATACCCTTCTCGGCCATTATCATTACGGTACGTACCCAACCTGTCGTCATCATGTAACTTGCCTAGCATCTGATGTCATCATGGAACGTACTCAGCCCTTGGTGACAATATAGTATGTACCCCACACGTCGCCATCATGTACTCTTCCAGGTCATTTTTTGCCATTATGGTACGTACCCAAACCGTCGCCATCGTGTACCCTTCCCAGCCATTTTTGTCATTATGGTACGTACCCAACCCTAGGTGACATTATCTAAGTACCCAGCCTGTCGCCATCATGTACCTTTCTTAGCCATTTTTGTCATTATGGTACGTACCCAACCCGTCGTCTTCGTGTACCCTGATCAGCTTTATATCAATCATTACAAAGGCTCAGATCTAGGTGACTGTATAGTAAGTACCCAGCCCGTCGCTATTACGTACTCTTCCCAGGCATTTTTGTCATTGTGGTACGTACCCGACCCGTCGTCTTCGTGTACCCTGCCCAGCTTTATTTCAATCTTTACAAAGGCTCAGAACTAGGTGAAATTATAGTAACTACCTAACCCGTCGCCATTATGTACCCTTCTTAACCATTTTTGTCATTATGGTACGTACCCAACCCTAGGTGACATTATCGTAGGTACCCAGCCTACGCCATCATGTACCTTTCTTAGCCATTTTGTCATTATGGTACGTACCCAACCCGTTGCCATCGTATACTCTGCTCAGCTTTATATCAATCATTGCAAAGGCTCAGAACTAGGTGACAGTATAGTAACTACCCAGCCCGTCGCCATTATGTACTCTTCCCAGCCTTTTTTGCCATTATGATACGTACCCAACCCGTCTCCATCATGTACTGTCTCCAGCCATTTTTGCCATTATGATAGTACCCAACCCGTCGCCAACGTGTACCCTGCCCACGTTTGATTCTATCATTGTAAGGACACAGCCCTAGGTGACATTATAGTATCTACCCAGCCAGTCGCTATCATATACTCTCCCCAGCAATTACCATTATGGTACGTACCCGACCCGTCGCCATCGTGTACCCTGCCCTGTTTTGATTCCATCATTGCAAGAGCTCAGCCCGTAGGTAACATTATAGTATATACTCAGCCCGTCGACATCGTGTACCCTTCCCGGCCATTTTGGTCATTATGGTACGTACCCAACCCGTCGCCATCGTGTACCCTGTCCAGCTTTGGTTCCATTATGGCAAGGGCTGAAGTGGATCGTTGCCACCTGCCCACCGCCACTACCTCCACCAAGTGGGCGCCATTATAGTAGGTGCCTAGCCCTGTCGCCATTATGTATCCTCCCCACTCGAAATTTGGTGCCGTTATAATACGTACGCAACCCGTTTTCGAACGCCATCATGTACCCTGCCCAGAACGTGAAGCGGATACATCGTTTCCTGCAGCAGGCGTAATCGTTGACTCCTATCTTGTACACAGGCAGTCTGGCAAAATTCAATTTCATTTGTACGGTTCTGCAACGGCAATGGCAGAAGGAAAAACACTGGCAGATTTTGCACGCTAGCCCGTCTACTTGGCATTCGGGCGCGACGAAGCATTTCAGTTCGCAGCAGTATTGAGTTTTGTCTGTAAAAAATATTAAAAAATCAAGCTAATACACTGGTGCACATGCTGGCAACACGCACTGTTGCACATGCTGGAAACATGCGATTTGCGGTCGACAAGTAGCCGCAGGACTGCATTATCGCGTAGGCCAGTTGCAGCCGTGTCGTGGAGAAGGAAAGAAGCGTTGAAACAATACAAGGCGGACATAATACAAGCGTTCACGAGGTAAAACGAATTATATTTTTTTCACTCTCGGCCCTAGGTGACATTACAGTACGTACCCAACCCGTCGCCATTATGTACCCTGCCTAGCATCTAGTGCTATCATGACACGTGCCCAGCCCGTCGCCATCATATACCCTTCCCAGGCCATTTTCACCAATATAGTACGTACCCAAACCTTCGCCATCGTGTATCCTGCCCAGCTTTGGTGCCATCATTTTACTTACTCAGCCCTAGGTGACATTATAGTATGTACCCAGCCCGTCGCCATCGTATACCCTTCTCGGCCATTATTGCCATTACGGTACGTGCCCAACCTGTCGCCATCATGTAACTTACCTAGCATCTGATACCATCATGGAACGTACTCAGCCATTGGTGACAATATAGTTGTACCCAACACGTCGCCATCATCTAC
This sequence comes from Callitettix versicolor, assembly GCA_022606455.1. Taxonomy (NCBI): domain Eukaryota; kingdom Metazoa; phylum Arthropoda; class Insecta; order Hemiptera; family Cercopidae; genus Callitettix; species Callitettix versicolor. The sequence continues at coordinate 6,407 of JAJIZJ010000017.1, read as the reverse complement.
TCTTCCAGGTCATTTTCCCATTATGGTACGTACCCAAACCGTCGACATCGTGTATCCTGCCCAGCTTTGGTACAATCGTGGCAAGGGTTCAGCCCTTTGTGACATTACAGTACGTACACAGCCCATCGCCATCATGTACCCTTCGCAGCCATTTCCCATCGTGGTACTTACTCAGCCCTAGGTGACATTATAGTATGTACTCAGCCCGTCGCCATCATGTACTCTTCCCGGCTATTTTTGCCAATATGGTAAGTACCCAACCCGTCGCCATCGTGTGCTTTGTCTAGCATCTGGTGCCATCATGGTACGTACTCCGCCCTAAGCGACATTATAGTATGTACCCAGCCAGTCTCCATCATGTACTCTTCCCAGCCATTTTGCCATTATGGTACGCACCCAACCCGTCGCCATCGTATATCCTGCCCAGCTTTGGTTCCATTATTGCAAGGGCTCACCCCTAGGTGACATTATAGTGTGTAGCCAACCTGTTGCCAACATGTATCTTTCCCGACCATTTTGCCATTATGGTACGTACCCAACTCGTCTCCATCGTGTACCCTGCTCAACTTTAGTCCATCATAGTACGTACTCAGACCTAAATGAAATTATAGTATGTACCCAGCCCGTCGCCATCATGTACCCTTCCAAACCATTTTTTTTGTCATTATGGTACGTATTCAGTCCGTCGCCATCATGTACCTTGCCTATCATTTGGTGCCATCACGGTACATACTCAGCCCTAGGTAACATTATAGTATATACCCAGTCCTTCGCCATCATCACAGCTATCCCAACCATTTTTTTTTGCAATTATGGTAAGTACCCAAACCGTCTCCATCATGTACTCTTCCCAGATATTTTTGCCATTATGATACCCAAAAAGTCTCCATCATGTACTCTTCCCAGCCATTTTTGCCATTATGATAAGTACCCAAACCGTCTCCATCATGTACTCTTCCCAGCCATTTTTGCCATTATGATACCCAAAAAGTCTCCATCATGTATACTCTTCCCAGCCATTTTTGCCATTATGATACCCAAAAAGTCTCCATCATGTACTCTTCTCAGCCATTTTTGCCATTATGATAAGTACCTAAACCGCCTCCATCATGTACTCTTTCCAACCATTTTTGCCATTATGGTACGTACCCAACCCGTTGCCATCGTGTACCCTGGCCAGCCTTGGTTCCATCGTGACATGGGTTCATCCCTAGGTGACATTATAGTAAGTACCCAACCAGTCGCCATCGTGTAGCCTGCCCAGCTTTGGTTCCATCATGGCAAGGGCTCTGCCCTAGAGATGTGTAAGATTATTCCCCATTTACTTATGCTACAATATGGCAGCCTCAGGTTTAACGAGACTAGGTTGGAGGATATCTTGTAACGAGACAATTTTTATTTTAACGATAATGTACGCACACGGACAGACCTATTAAGCACAAACATGTTTAATTGAGGCCATCCAAATGTAGACGGCTGTGAGTGTAAAGTGTGTCATAATTTTGTCAACTCTTATTGTGTGTTATACTACACACCAGACCTGTACCCCAAATGAGGTTTGACGTCTAAGTCCTCTCAACAGGTGCAGTTAGTCTACACACACACATGTAGGGGGGCTAAGATAGTAAAACAATGAAAAGCATAATGCAGGTAACATAGCTAATTACTGTGATATTTCATTTCAATGAATATGAAAGCATGCAATCAAATCAATAAATAACAACCGGCTTGTAGTCCAAATGTATGTTTAACACTTTTTCCTAAGAAACCTTGTACAAAGCCTGAAAGACGTATGTGTAAGGTTATCCTCACTCACTCACTTCTGTTTCAAGACGGCTGGCTCTGATTCAAAGTTGAGAGTACACTGGCTGCACGGCAAAACCTAACATAATTTTGATCACCTCTTATTATAAATCTTTTTAATTATATCGAATACCATTATACCGCACACCAGACCTATTAAGCACAAACATGTTTAATTGAGGCCATCCAAATGTAGGTGTGAGTGTAAAGTGTTAAAGTCTTGTAAGTGTGTGTGTGTGTGTTAGGGTACCCCGAGGGACGTCTAAGTCCTCTCAACAGGTGCAGTTAGTCTACACGCACACACACATGTAGGGAGGCTAAGATAGTAAAACAATGAAAAGCATAATGCAGGTAACATAGCTAATTACTGTGATATTTCATTTCAATGAATATGAAAGCATGCAATCAAATCAATAAATAACAACCCTTGTAGTCCAAATGTATGTTTAACACTTTTTAAGAAACCTTGTAGAAAGCCTGAAAGACGTATGTGTAAGGTTATCCTCACTCACTCACTTCTGTTTCAAGACACATATTAATTATATCGAATACAATTATTGTGTGTGTGTGTGTGTGTGTGTGTGTGTGTGTGTGTGTGTTAGGGTACCCCGAGGGACGTCTAAGTCCTCTCAACAGGTGCAGTTTGTCTACACACACATGTAGGGGCTAAGATAGTAAAACAATGAAAAGCATAATGCAGGTAACATAGCTAATTACTGTGATATTTTATTTCAATGAATATGAAAGTATGCAATCAAATCAATAAATAACAACCGGCTTGTAGTCCAAATGTATGTTTAACACTTTTTCCTAAGAAACCTTGTACAAAGCCTGAAAGACGTACGTATAAGGTTATCCTCACTCACTCACTTCTGTTTCAAGACGGCTGGCTCTGATTCAAAGTAGAGAGTATACTGGCTGCACGGCAAAACCTAACGTAATTTTGATCACCTCTTATTATAAATTTTTTTAATTATATCGAATACCATTATACCGCACACCAGACCTATTAAGCACAAACATGTTTAATTGAGGCCATCCAAATGTAGGTGAGAGTGTAAAGTGTTAAAGTCTTGTAAGTGTGTGTGTGTGTGTGTGTGTGTGTGTGTGTGTGTGTGTGTGTGTGTGTGTTGTGTGTGTGTGTGTGTGTGTGTGTGTGTGTGTGTGTGTGTGTGTGTGTGTGTGTGTGTGTGTGTGTGTGTGTGTGTGTGTGTGTGTGTGTGTGTGTGTGTGTGTGTGTTAGGGTACCCCGAGGGACATCTAAGTCCTCTCAACAGGTGCAGTTAGTCTACACACACACAAGTAGGGGCTAAGATAGTAAAACAATGAAGAGCATAATGCAGGTAACATAGCTAATTACTGTGATATTTCATTTCAATGAATATGAAAGCATGCAACCAAATCAATAAGTAACAACCAGTTTAGTTAAACAGTAAATATTTATTATTAGCATTTTAAACGTTATGAGCGGAAGTTACCATAATATTTGAAAATTTAATAAAATCGTTTGAAAACATAGTTTAGTATTTATGTACATAGAAAAAAAACACACAGCCACGTTTTAATTTTACTAAATGTTCTTCTGCCGCAGTTAACGGTAAGGAACAGAAACTACGCAATACGTAGTTACGTTTGCAACGACGACGACGACAACGACGTCGACGACGACGACAACGACGTCGACGACGACGACGACGACGAAGACAACGATGACGACGAAGACAACGATGACCACGATAACGACGACACGACATTGACAACGGCAACGACGATGATTTCGAAGATGACATCTACATCAATGACAACGACAACGACGGCAATGGCGACAACGTCAACGGCGATCTATGTAAGCAACAGATATACGGCAACATCTGAAGGAACTATTCACATGGTAATAAATAGATTGCAGTCGTGGACAAAATGTCGTATAGACGTCACTCTTAGTACTACTATCTCCTCACCAGTAGCGGCGAAACAGTTAAGTTATGTCTGCCCTATTAAATACGGAGGCCAAGTACAAAACGTGACCGCATGTTATGGCGTTATCCGGCGATTTGTTCAAACAAAGTACTCCGGTATAATTATGTGTAATTATATGAGTAATAAACGTACTCCAATGTTTATGTCACCCAAAAATGACCAACCTTTTTCGTCGTCGTCGCCCCCGTCCGCCGCCGTTACCTCCACCACCACCGCCGCCACCACCACCACAGACATACGTAGCCCTCGACTTTGACGTAACCTCTACTCTTGACGTTCTGGACACTGATATGTAGGACTCTACATTAGAGTCGTTATCCCTTGACATGTCCCTTAATACCCGTCCTTCTGCTCCTTGAATCCGAGGAGCAGCGTACAAATGGCCCTTTTCAGGGCCCGCATAAACGTATTCATGATTGACCTCTGTGTTTGTACACGGGGTTGGAACAAATCGTACGAGGTGGTGAAGCCGCCATCGTAGCCCACATTACAATCCTGTGTTAAGCAGAAAAACCCCTTGAGGGAGTAGCCCCAAACCATCGCTACTCCCGGTGACTACCACTCCATGACAAAATTGTAGTCTTCCAAAAAGTTTTTTTTTGTTTTATATTATTTAAATTTTTTTTGTATTTTTACTTTTTAGGTTTATTACAATATAAGATTACACCATCAGCGTAGCGTTCGCGCACGCCTTGCACTACCACGAAGGATGTCTAAATCCTCTCAACAGGTGTAGTTAGTCTGCACACTGCAGGGTTGAACAGTATTGAAATATTGTGTATATAGTGTTGCATTGGTAATTAGGAGTATCAGATTTACTGTTCCGAACCAAGAAAATAGTAGAAAGTCATCAAAAGGCAGGTACACACTCATTAAATAAAAACAAATTCACAAATCAGTGAACGCTATCATTATGCAGGTGTTGCGGGTTGATCGGTTCTCTCTCTCTCTCTCTCTCTCTCTCTCTCACACACACACACACACATACAATATGTCTATATAACCACAAGGGTGGAAGGAAGTAATTCACCCAAGGACAAACGAAAGTGAGTGCATACTTTATTTGCATCAAAAATAATTATAGCTACTATAATTACATCGAATCCAATGTGGTGGTCACGTACGATCATCCACGTCTCAACGAACCGGAAGCGGAACCGTGGCGGGATCGGCTCACCGAGGTCGCTCCTTGCTGTTGCGAGACCTAAAAATGGGTCGCGATGATTCCTGGCGGACACGTAGCTTGCAGGGAATGTCTGGAACAGTTTACCGAGTGCCCCTACTGTGAGAAAGAGATCAAACGCAGCATGCAAGTGTTCCTAGATTTTGAAATGTGCGAAAATATACAAACTATTCCTTCTTGTTTACTTTGTTTGAACAAATCGCCGGATAACGCCATAACATGCGGTCACGTTTTGTACTTGGCCTCCGTATTTAATAGGGCAGACATAACTTAACTGTTTCGCCGCTACTGGTGAGGAGATAGTAGTACTAAGAGTGACGTCTATACGACATTTGTCCACGACTGCAATCTCTTTATTACCATGTGAATAGTTCTTTCAGATGTTTGCCGTATATCTGTTGCCCGCATAGATCGCCGTTGACGTTGTTGCCATTGCCGTCGTTGTCGTTGTCATTGATGTAGATGTCATCTTCGAAATCATCGTCGTTGCCGTTGTCAATGTCGTGTCGTCGTTATCGTGGTCATCGTTGTCTTCGTCGTCATCGTTGCCTTCGTCGTCGTCGTCGTCGTTGTCGTCGTAGTCGTTGCAAACGTAACTACGTATTGCGTAGTTTCTGTTCCTTACCGTTAACTGCGGCAGAAGAACATTTAGTAAAATTAAAACGTGGCTGTGTGTTTTCTAAAGTACATAAATACTAAACTATGTTTTCAAACGATTTTATTAAATTTTCAAATATTATGGTAACTTCCGCTCATAACGTTTAAAATGCTAATAATAAATATTTACTGTTTAACTAAACTGGTTGTTACTTATTGATTTGGTTGCATGCTTTCATATTCATTGAAATGAAATATCACAGTAATTAGCTATGTTACCTGCATTATGCTCTTCATTGTTTTACTATCTTAGCCCCTACTTCTGTGTGTGTAGACTAACTGCACCTGTTGAGAGGACTTAGATGTCCCTCGGGGTACCCTAACACACACACACACACACACACTTACAAGACTTTAACACTTTACACTCACACCTACATTTGGATGGCCTCAATTAAACATGTTTGTGCTTAATAGGTCTGGTATGCGTTATAATGGTATTCGATATAATTAAAAAGATTTATAATAAGAGGTGATCAAAATTACGTTAGGTTTTGCCGTGCAGCCAGTATACTCTCTACTTTGAATCAGAGCCAGCCGTCTTGAAACAGAAGTGAGTGAGTGAGGATAACTTTATACATACGTCTTTCAGGCTTTGTACAAGGTTTCTTAGGAAAAAGTGTTAAACATACATTTGGACTACAAGCCGGTTGTTATTTATTGATTTGATTGCATGCTTTCATATTCATTGAAATGAAATATCACAGTAATTAGCTATGTTACCTGCATTATGCTTTTCATTGTTTTACTATCTTAGCCCCCACATGTGTGTGTAGACAAACTG